>CM042012.1:37822188-38062188 GCA_023525715.1 Cichorium intybus | reverse complement strand
CTTAAGTTACAAAATATCGTATTTACCCAAAATTTAATTTTTAACACTTTTAAAATTTTATAATCAATTTGCATCTTTAATAGTCATTTTAAGTTAAACTAAAAAATAGATTGTCATTTTACCCCTAACTTTTAACATAAAATAAAGTGAACAAATAAACCCTAAAAGAAAATTTGTATGCTTTCTTCCTATTGTTCATATATTCATGTTCATCTCATACTTATACATGGAGAACCAATTCGATATCTTGATATTCAATAGGATGTTAGTCATTCACGGGATAACCACTTCCAAGTTACAAACATATAATAATAGATTTAGAGAATTAATAAAGAAACCATAAAAGAAGCATACAAATCATTCCAGAAACGTAGAGAAATCATAGAAGCTTATGGGCACCACCATGCTTGGATTCCCAGTACAACACCACATTATTTGTGATTTTTTTTGGGGATTATTCGTACAATTTTTTTTTTACAAACAATGGATTATGAGACTATATTTTTAACTTAAGAAGGGTATCAAGAAACCGAATTGGTTCTCCATGTATAAGATAAACATGAATACATGAACAATAGGAAGAAGCATACAAATTTTCTTTTAAGGTTTATTCGTTCACTTTATTTTATGTCAAAAGTTAGGGATAAAATGGGTAATCTATTTTTTTATTTTGATTTAAAATGATTATTAAAGATGAAAATTGATTATAAAATTTCAAAAAATGTTAAAAATTAAATTTTGGGTAAATACGATATTTTGTAACTTAAGAAGGGTATCCACGATATTTTAATTTAAGATCGAACGAATACGATATTTTCATCTTTAACGAGGGTATACACGAAATTCACCCATTTATTTTTAAGACACTTTTTTATATGTTTTTAGTATCATTTTAACGTTGATAATATTTCAAGGTTCCCTATTATATATTTTTTGTGAAACATACTAGCCAAGTATCATGTCATCATTAATGTTTTCGTCAAATCACGTAACGGTAAATTTTAATCTATATTTTCTAACATTTCACATATGCAATAAACAACCTCTCATAACTTGGGTTGTAACCAATCATATAATAAATACAACAAAACCACTTAAACCAAAATCTGTTATTGGCTATATTTTAATCACGTATTGGTGGAGAAAACCTTGTTACTTTAGGTTAATGAGAGTACCCATCACATGATCACATGTGATGGACGCCACATCACCGCCACATCACCATCACACACTATCACATTATCATCACATCACACAAAAAATACCCATCACACGACATCATCTTTTCTAAATAAAAATAATTTAAATAATAATAAAAATAGAAGGTTTCTATTGGCTGTGAGTGCTAATTTAAAGAAAACAAAAAAAAAAAAAAAAGCTGATTGGCCGTGATGAACCATTCTCTCCATCACATTTAACCACGACCACATTCATCACGGTACACCCGGGGTGGTATGCACGGCCATGATAGGTGTCCATATGGCCATCACGGTTGCTCCGTGAAAGGTATTATGCATGGTCTTAGTGTGAATTCCACTATCCTTGTTAATGGCTATATGTATGCAGATTATATGTATCAAGAAGATGTTATAAGCTCACATATTTGAATATGTGGCGAAGGGATTGAAGAAAATGGGAATGATTTCCATTTAATGTATTTCATATATTAAAGCAACTAAAATGTGATTCCAAAACACATTTACACCTTTAGTCGATGATTTATGACGCATGTTTCATAATCTACTTTTTTTTTTTAACGACTAATATATATTAAATTTCTCTTTATCATTCATACTTTTATAATTCTCATTTTCCTCCCGGCGACTTTTATGCCTTTTATATTGATGTTTATGCACACCAAAACACCAAAAAGGTTCAAGAGATGTTAAATGATGTTCAACAAAAAGAAGATATTATATTATTGTACACTTTTAGTCTTGCAATTGACATTTACCTTATTTTGCGTATGTATGTATCTAGTTTGATCCTCAATAGTTGGTACCACACAAGAGATCATGTAATTACGCACAATTAAATAACTTGATGTAGCCCCCACTTGAACAGTTGAACTTGTGTAAAACTTCTCAAAAAACTAAAATTAACGCACGATCGATCCGAGAATTTTTCTGGCCATTCTAAATTACTTATTATTATTAAAAATAACTTACAATACTCAATAATTATAATTCCTCTCATGGTTTGGCAATAAAACATGTTTCTAATAGTCGGCAATTACTTACCAGAATAAACTATTTGTCAATTTTACGCACTCGTAACATTCTCATACGAGAGCCATATAAGATGATTCTTTTTCCAACAACTTATTCTCCATCTTAACTCTTGGTTAGGATCAAGAATGGACTTATTTGTTGTAACGTCCGGTTTCTTATACGAAGTAAATCCAAAATTTTTCAAACACTTATACATTAAAAATGGGTATACTTGCACTCAACCCAGAAAAAATAAGATGTTATCAAACATTAATTACACAAAAGGTCCTTACAATTTGACCAGGCATTACAAATAAACCTGACACAACTAAATGACATGCTCTAAGTTGTCCATCGCTCTTTATCACATGCATTTCCCTATCACTGCTACAGATACCTGCAAAACAACAAACAAAACTCAAGTGTAAGCTTATAAAGCTTAGTGAATAATCTCAATTAACTTTCACAATCTTTCTCAATAACCATCCTCATCTTCCTCTCTTGCTATTCTCATTAGCAAGATCCATCTTTTCTTAATTCGGAAACCTGTAAACATATTAGTTTAACAAACACCAGCTAACTGTTAGTATCATCAACTCAATTATAAGTATCACGACTGACGCTACTCATAAACTCAATCAAACACACTCGTATATACTCATTTCGCAATCAGTTATACTCAATTATAACAATCCTCATGATTGTAGTAGTCAAACTCAAAGACTCTTTAACTCACTCACTTTAGCATATACTCTACTCTTATACTCAAATTTAAGTTGTAACTCGTCTCTTGTTATCCATAGATAACAGAACCACTCTAATTCCATGTTACCGCAATATCAACATAATACACACATATATGTATAACACATATATATGAACAACATATATATATATATATATATATATATATATATATATATATATATATATATATATATATATATATATATATATATATATATATATCAAGGTATAATTCTTACTCAAGTATTCAAAGGTACTCACTTGATATCGGTTTAGTATGTGGAACCCCCAATTTGTGCGTACCGGGCTCCTATTCTCTAGACTTGGTTATATCGTCAGAGTCTAAATCAATTCTCCAATATTCACAATCATCTCAATAACATCTATCTCAAGATGTATGAATCAAAAGAGGAAAAAGGAGTATAAACGGTAAATATCAACTCTATATTTATCGAAACCCCAAATACGCGGTTCTACTAATTCAACCGTACAAACTTGACAATACTCTCACCAATAACTCTAAAGGCATCCACTAACAATCTACTAACAACATATATAACAATATATAACTAAAACATTGAAATCAAAACTAGGGTTTCAAAACCCCCAAAATAGAGAAATCACTCACCTCGACGAATTAGGAATCTAGAACGTGTTTACGGGGTTAGATCCGCATCTCCCCATGTTTCCCTACGAATCTCCAGCTTTAATTTGACCCAAAATCGCCATTTGGAGCTCTCAAGGTCGAAAAGGAAATGTTTTTCCCGAAATGAGCATTTTCTGCACATTTAAAGGGTCTGCACGCGTAACACGGCCCGGTTTAGACTAACACGGCTCGTATTAGTCCACAAATTTCCAATGTTTGCTTCAGTACGTACAGCACGGCCCGGGTTAGACTAACACGGCTCGTGTTAGCTACTAAATGCCCAAAATAGTCCCTAACAATCCTTTACACGACCCGTGTGACTTGGGCACAACCCGTGTACTCTATTTTGGCATTTTTAAGGCTCAAACTTCTTCCAAATGGATTTTTAACCACTCAAATTCATACATCAACTTGACTACTCTTATTCCCACCAAGATTAGTACATAAGAAAGGTTTTAAATCTCTTCTCACTATTCAAAAAAACTCATAACTCAAAGGTAATAACTCTACTTACCTTAGTAAGCATCTTAAAATGAAAATGGGTCTTACAAGTTCTCTCCTCCTTCAAAAGATTCCGTCCTCGGAATCTCTTAGAATAGGTGTGGCCTCTATAATCACCTCACCACTGCAAACACACATCGCATACAACAATGACATTATCATCTCGTCATCTCACATGACATATACACACTGTCACACCTCATTTACTCATAATATATCATCCTCATAAGATGATCTCTATAGTCATATTGATTATCATCATTGCCACGTAGGCAATTACATATTCTTTTTAGAACACACCTTTTGTTTTAGCTTTGTCGACAACCAGGTGTCTCACCTTACTCCTCAACTGATACTCCAATCACTATCCTCATTTATATACACTCATATTTATGGCTCACATCAAGCCACATTCTCAGCAGACCATCCATTCCATTTGTAACATTAATCTCAATTAACTATTTAGGATTCAACTTCCATTTCAAATCTCATTGAAATGATTTATTCTAACTCAATAAGAAAAACGGTCTCACCGTTTACAACTCATACTCTCTCAATTGATTCCTCCGATGCTAACATACCGGTACAATTTCTCCTACTAACACAGCTCACAAATACTAGGATAAAAATCCAGGAATAACAAAATATTAGAAACTATCTCGAGTTTCACTCAAACTCTTAACACTTTGGTCACACAAAACCCGTTTCAGTTGTCTTATCTCTACAATCTATTACAACTCCTCCAAAGGCTCATTTATCTCTGCTCCCATGTCAGCACACATATTAGGTTTTTCACCCAATATACAACTAACAATCCTCCACCAAATGGCTCCTCTTTATCTCAATTCAACAACATACCTCATGTTGTTTCTCTCGATGTACTCACTTATTATATCCTCTCTTATGTGGATAATCCACATCACATTCTCACTAAATCATTAGCTCTATTAAATTCGATAATTTAATATTAAATAAATTCTCCATCATTATCATCTCAATCTCCAATTCATCAGAATGACACAGAATAGGTGATATATATACAACTCATCGCAATCTCTACACATGACAAAAAAAAACAAAAAAATAATAATAAAATCTGACACCGCAATCTCTACGGTGAGATCATATCTCATTATCCGATTAACTCATTAATCTCAAGAAAATAACTCAAGATTATTATAGTAAAATCTATTATCTATCGTCTTATACGACTAAATAGTTTTGTCATCTCGACACTCACGCATTTATCTCATTGGCAGTAATTGGTTTGATTGCTAAGGAACGAATCCTATCAATCACAAACACAATTACTTTCCTCCTCCTTTTAACTCACATCTTTTCATGACGTATTTATAAAACTCTATCTAGTTCAACATACAAGAAATCTCACACATTCTCAACACGAGTACGTGACAAACGTACTTACTCGCAGCATCACTTCTTAACAGTATTACTCACTGTATTATCTCACAGTACCTCTATACTGTTACTTAGCCTCTAATTCGTCCTCTTTTCAACCCACAAGGTTTCAAGCTATGTAAGCTTACCGCTGTGTTCATATCTATCCACACGTAAGGATAGTACATGTATCATTACTCCACACCATCATAAAGTACATGCATGTCTACACGCAAGCACACCACTGCGACACCATCCTGCCTCAGCTCATGGTACCCCGTACCATCCTCTGGTTTCACCAATCAACGCTGTGTTACGGTATCTCATACCGTCCTTTGATCAAATCATGGTACCTCGTACTATTCTCTGATTTCATTCCATCTCCTCTTGAGTCTGGTAGGTCTCCTCTACGGTCTCGAGCCATATAGACTCACGGTCACTCCTCCTTTTGTTTGAGTCACAAAGGTCCTCACTACACCAACCACAAAATACTCGTTATGTGGTTCCACAGAAATATGCGGTCTCAACCTTAATTACTCAATATGTAATCCCACATAACATGTGGTCTCAATCACAGTTACTCATTATGTGGCCCCACCAAATATGTGGTCTCAACCACTTTACTCGATATGTGGTCCCACAGCTTATGTGGTCTCAACCATATTTACTCATTATGTGGCCCTACAGAATATGTGGTCTCAACCACTTTACTCGATATGTAGTCCCACAGCATATGTGGTCTCAACCACTTTTACTCGGTAATTAACTCAATCTCTAGGCCAATAAGGCCTATATGAACCACTCTAGGTTCTCTCAATTATACCATAAAGTACTCTTTATGTGGTTACTCAAATGTCCTCTGACATCTCTGTCACAAATATCTCATTATGTGACAACTCCAAATCATAGAATTCAACACTAAACATGTCAACTCATAATCAGCTATGGTGTGCAATCAACTACACACTCATCGTCTTTCTCAACTCATACTCTTTTGGCTATCTCAGCCATTCATTGTGATCAATCATAAGTACTTAGTTATGTGGTCCCACAAAATATGTGGTCTCAACCACAAAGTACCCGTATACAGAAATCTCGTCATATGTGTGAAACAACTAGCAATATATATATATATATATATATATATATATATATATATATATATATATATATATATATATATATATATATATATATATATATATATAATATCAAAATGAAAGAATTTCACACATTAAAAACAGATCTGTGCGCGTAGTACGGCCCGTGTAGATTCAACGCGGCCCGTGTAAATCCACAATATTTCTTCTGTTTGCTTCTGTATGTACAGCATGACCCGTGTTCATTGAACACGACCCGTGTGTTCTCAATTTTTTTACCCACTGTATGCTACTGTAATCCTAACACGACCTGTGTCCCTCAAACACGACCCGTGTTGATGCTGTAGAAACCAAAAATTGTTTCTAATACTCTTTTTAATATCCAACTTCTCCTAGATAGGTTTCTATCCATCCTGACTCATATCAAGCAGTCTTCATGTGATATGTAAACCTTACCTCAAGCGGACACGAGATTCTCATCTCAATGCTGTTACTACACTTTATAACCACATTTCTCTAACACATGTAATTTGAATTGATCTTTTATGTGTCCAAACATTTCACACATACTCTACTACATGTATTATCCACAATTAAACACATATAACTCGTTACAACTACCGTTTTAAGTAAATTACTTACATACCTCATAGCAACAAAATCTTGTTTTCTCATTAGCTAAAACTTGCATACTACGAATCTCAACTCTCGAGTGTACTCGGCTACACTCATATGTCTCAACTTTTAGCTCATGCTCAGCTTATGCTTATACTCTTTCTCTTTATTAGTCGGAATTTCGCCTCAACCGGGATCTTATCTCATCATCAATTGGAATCTCGTCATTAGCCGGAATTTCATCTCAATTAGTATCTCATCTCGTATTCAGTTGACATCTCATTATCAATTGAAGTTCTCGTCTCCTCATTAGTTGATATCTCATATCAACCAAAATCTCGTCTCATCATCCTCTGTAGGTCCAACCAAATGTGACCAATTTATCAACTCGTCCTCATCTGTCTCCACATCTATATTCACACATAAAACAACAATAGCAAATATAACATAAAAGTTATACTCAAATCATACACTAACATCAGCAGTAGTATCTTTTCCAAGCATGTGATAGGGGGTTCTCTCCTCCTTCAGTTCAAGTCTAGGACTCTATACTCAAAGACTTAGTTCACTTAAACCATGCTCTGATACCAACTTGTAACGTCCGGTTTCTCAAACGAAGTACACCCAAAATTTTTCAAACACTTATACATTAAAAATGGGTATACTTGCACTCAACCCAGGAAAAATAAGATGTTATCAAACATTAATTACACAAAAGGTCCTTACAATTTGACCAGGCATTACAAATAAACCATACACAACTAAAGGACATGCTCTAAGTTGTCCATCTCTCTTTATCACATGCCTTCCGCTATCACTGCTATAGATACCTGCAAAACAACAAACAAAACTCAATTGTAAGCTTATAAAGCTTAGTGAGTAATCTCAATTAACTTTCACAATCTTTCTCAATAACCATCCTCATCTTCCTCTCTTGCTATTCTCATTAGCAAGATCCATCTTCTCTTAATTCGGAAACCTGTAAACATATTAGCTTAACAAACACCAGCTAACTGTTAGTATCATCAACTCAATTATAAGTATCACGACTGACGCTACTCATAAACTCAATCAAACACACTCGTATATACTCATTTCACAATCAGTTATACTCAATTATAACAATCCTCATGATTGTAGTAGTCAAACTCAAAGACTCTTTAACTCACTCACTCTAGCATATACTCTACTCTTATACTCAAATTTAAGTTGTAACTCGTCTCTTGTTATCCATAGATAACAGAACCACTCTAATTCCATGTTACCGTAATATCAACATAATACAGACATATATGTATAACACACATATATGAACAACATATATATATATATATATATATATATATATATATATATATATATATATATATATATATATATCAAGGTATAATTCTTACTCAAGTATTCAAAGGTACTCACTTGATATCGGTTTAGTATGTGGAACCCCCAATTTGTGCGTACCGGGCTCCTATTCTCTAGACTTGGTTATATCGTCATAGTCTAAATCAATTCTCCAATATTCACAATCATCTGAATAACATCTATCTCAAGATGTATGAATCAAAAGAGGAAAAAGGAGTATAAACGGTATATATCAACTCTATATTTATCGAAACCCCAAATCCGCGGTTCTACTAATTCAACCGTAGAAACTCGACAATACTCTCACCAATAACTCTAAAGGCATCCACTAACAATCTACTAACAACATATATAACAATATATAACTAAAACACTGAAATCAAAACTAGGGTTTCAAAACCCCCAAAATAGAGAAATCACTCACCTCGACGAATTAGGAATCGAGAACGTGTTTACGGTGTTAGATCCGCATCTCCCCATGTTTATGGGGTTAGATCCGCATCCACTGTTTGCTTCAGTAGGTACAGCACGGCCTGGGTTAGACTAACGTGGCTCGTGTTAGCTACTCAATGCCTAAAATAGTCCCTAACAATCCTTTACACGACCCGTGTGACTTGGGCACAACCCGTGTACTCTATTTTGGCATTTTTAAGGCTCAAACTTCTTCCAAATGGATTTTTAACCACTCAAATTCATACATCAACTTGACTAATCTTATTCCCACCAAGATTAGTACATAAGAAAGGTTTTAAATCTCTTCTCACTAATCAAAAAAACTCATAACTCAAAGGTAATAACTCTACTTACCTTAGTAAGCATCTTAAAATGAAAATGGGTCTTACATTTGTAAGTATAGCTACATATATTCAGCACGAAACACAGGTATTTGGACTTTTAGTTTTTATACTCAACCTTTCTGTTTGATACTTTTTGCAAAAAAATTTCGTAATTATGGGGCATTCATGACTCTCTCATACGGGCTTAGATTTGGTTTATTAGTTTTAGGTTATTCTCTATGTAATCTTATCTGTACATTGCAATATTTAAATCACAATATTACTACACGTACATCATTTGACATAGCCCCAAAGTAGGGTATTTAACACTTTGTGAGTCTTTTATATTTCATCATTTTTCTTATTTTTACCTCTTAATTTTACTCTTTGACAACCTAACATGTAAAGTTTCAATCTGTAACCATATTTGGGTATTGCCAAGCATTTATTTTATATATATATATATATATATATATATATATATATATATATATATATATATATATATATATATATATATATATATATATATATATATATATATAGGGTCCGGTTCCGGTGAGGACTCTTTTTTCGGTGAGGACTCGCGAGGACACCTTAAAAAAATTGAAAAAAAATATAAAAAATACAAATCATAAAATCGAGAATAGTACTATATCATTATCAAAAAAAAATTTGAAAAAAAAATTTGCATCATTGCGAAACGTAATGATGCAATTTTTCTGTTTTTATTTTGGATCATTATTTCATTATAAAAAAAATAATGATCGAAAAGATTTTTTTTGAATCTTTTTTTTTTCCGATATAGTACTATGATCCATTTTATTATTTTTATATTTTTTATATTTTTTTTCAATTTTTTAAGGTGTCCTCGCAAGTCCTCACTTTAAGAAGAGTCCTCACCCGATCCTAATTATATATATATATATATATATATATATATATATATATATATATATATATATATATATATATATATATATATATATATATATATATATATATATATATATATATATATATATATATATAAACATCCCAAGTTATTATAAGGTTTTTGGGATGTTACAAAAGGATTTCAAAAGCATACTTGAAAACTTTTGGCATTACATGTATGATTGAAAAAGTATTATGTATAATTGTTTCATAAAGATTATAATGCATGAATTTAATCAAATGTCGGTATGAAATATTTAAGAACTAAAATATAATGAATATTGGAAATTCTAAACACTTCTTTTATCATTTAATTGATGTTAAACAGACAATTCCTATTCTATTACCTCATTTGGTGTAACATCAATATTTCGAGGCTAGAGGTTTTACCTTTTATAAGTAATTGTTTTTATAAGTATAATTAATTAATTAAAGGTAAGTAAAACTAAATGTAATTATTAGACTTGAAAATTTCAAGTCAATTAGAATATTAATTTGGGTTAAATTTAAAATTAAATCTTTACGTACCAAAATTGCATATTCAGGAAACTTACCTTTGACCTTTCATTGACTAGGTTCGCATCTAAGTATTCAAGAAATTAACTCTATATGTTTTAGGTATAAGTTTTATGACTTATTGGAAAAAATGGAGTTACTTGAGGTATCAAGTGAGAAACTTAATAGTTTAAGGGCCAAAATGTCATTATGAAAAAGGTTTAGAACATTTAACCCTAGTTCACGCTTCTCTTCTTCATTTGGAATGATCAAGTGATTTAGATGAGGCTTAAGTGGCAATTTTAGGATATTGAAGTGGATTTGAAGTTATCTCAAGTATTGGAGTTAAAATCATCTATAGAGATTTAACAAGGTTTTAATTATTAGTTATCTTCTTAAATTTTGTAGCATTGGGCCTGGTTATGATTATAATTCTAAATCATATGGACTTCTAGGAGTTATATAAAGTTTCTAGGTTAGATTTTGTCAATAGTTTATTAATTTAACAACAACATCCATTGTGTTGCTTGAATTCAAGTCCATGAGTGTTTTGCAAATATATATTTTATTATAATTATATTTCAATATTTCATATTATCTAGTCCTTTTGTTTTTTATAAAACTTTTAGATCATAAATCATTCTTTTTTAACTATTTGTATAACATTTAACATATACTTTGAACCAAATAAAAAAATATTTTTATACAATTTATGTAACAATATATTTCTTTCATTAAAGTTTATTATAACAAAATAAATTTTTCCTATTAGTTTTAAAACTATTAATCCAAAACAACTTGTTTGAATAAGTCATATATTTTTTTTAGCCAATCAAACATTACAATAAATATAACAACTTAACAGACATGAAGTTATACCGGCGATAGGGTATTACCGACAACAATCAAGTAATAGCGACGAAGCTGTAGCGGCGACACATTACCGGCGACATGTCGCCGCTATTACTATTACCGGCGACAAACACCACTTTTAGCGGTAACATGTGTCGCCGCTATTGATGCTTTTACTTGTATTAATTATATTGTTGATTCTATTAAGTCATTTATTTTATTTATCGGTCATTCTATTTTATCTTACAAAATAGGTCATTTAAAATTATAATTATCCACCACAAATACAATTTGAATTCAACTACTTTCTATTTTCTAACAGTAAAAAGTTAAAAGTAACAAAAACGTCATAAAAGGATATATATTCAATGTCCGGCGGAAAGTTATGTCGACCAAGAGGCCACGATTCATCGAGAATAAACTTTTTTAGTCCTATAAAAGCACACTTCATCATTCGTTAACCAATACTCGATTGACAATTTGTTCAGGTTGAGTTCAGTTCAAGCAAAAGTCGCCAATGGTTAAAGCAATTAGAGTTTATGAACATGGTGGCCCTGAGGTGTTTTTCTTCTTCCCTTTGTAATTCTTGTTCAGATTAGATGAAGATTCTGAATGTTTTAATTTCAAATCGTTTCCATTATGGTTAAATCTTTCATTTGTTAATCGATGTTGGTTGTTTTTACAGGTGATGAAATGGGAAGATGTGGATATAGGCGAACCGAAAAGTGGAGAAATCAAAGTGAAAAACAAGGCGATTGGGATAAACTTTTTGGATGTTTATATGCGCAAAGGCCCTCGTTTTGCTCCACCATTGCCGTTCACACCAGGTGTTTTTCTTTTTTCTTTTTTTATTCTTTTTTTTTTTGTTAATGCCAATCAAATTTGTCCGGTTTTCCTTCTTGATCCAAATCATGGTTTATAGTTGAAATTAACTAAATTTACTACTAATTGAAGGTATGGAGGCCGCCGGAGTTGTAATAGCAGTCGGTCCTGGAGTCACCACCTGCAAAGTCGGAGACATTGTGGCTTACGCCGGTTACCCTGTGTCCGCTTATGCTGAAGAACAGATACTTCCTGCAGATAGAGCTGTACTGCTTCCACCTTCAATTGATCCTATCGTTGCAGCTGCTGTGCTCTTCAAGGGCCTGACAGCCGAGCTCTTAGTTCGCCGGTGCTTTAAGGTGAGTGCAATTTTCGGTTAGATCGGAATCCATGGATTCCAACTCATCGGTAATATGAGTTTGATTTTGGGAACAGGTCGAACCAGGGCATACGGTCCTTGTCCATGCCGCCGCTGGTGGAGTTGGATCGTTGCTGTGTCAATGGGCAAACGCACTCGGAGCAACTGTAATCGGAACCGTTTCAAATAAAACGAAGGCGGTGCAAGCCAAGGAAGATGGATGCCACCATGTCATTATCTACAAAGAAGAAAACTTCATCGATCGTGTTATGGAGATCACTTCAGGGGAAGGGGTTGATGTAGCCTACGATGGTGTTGGGAAAGATACATTTGAGGTAGACAACTTTGTGATCTTAATCTAAAACACGATTATAGGGATCTTATTCCGTTATTCGATTGCAAAAACAAAAGAATAAATCTTTTTCTTTTTGTAGGGTTCTGCTGCGTGCTTGAAATTCCGAGGATACTTGATTTCAATTGGTGGGCCATCGGGTTCAGCGGACCCGTTAAGCTTCAAACTGGTTGCTGCCAAATCTTTGTACTTCACGATTCCAGATGTGATTCTTTATACAAAAAAACGAGAAGATCTTCTTGCAGCTTCAGAAGAGATATTTGCTAATGTCACAAAGGGAGTTTTACGTGTTCATGTAAATCATAAGTACCCTTTGTCACAAGTGGGTCAAGCCCATTCTGATCTCGAGAATCGGAAAACAACCGGGTCTATTGTCTTGATACCAGATGCATAAGCAATATGGATGATGTTTGGTAGTGTAGTTGCATGCGGGTGGTTGTATTATTGTATACATGTTTGTTGTTAAATCTATTCTTCGAAATGGAGCAACATTTCGGTAAAATAGATGAAAGCAGATGGTATTCGCGAATATTGTAGCCACAATCTGAAAGTCCGAATGTGGAAATCAACTACAGATTTCACCAAGGACGATGTTTTAATAAATGTGTATTGAGTGTAACTAAGTTTGTATTAAAATGTTGTAAAAAATGATGGATTTAGCTACAGATTTTGTAGTAGTAGTTTAAAATTGGCAGCCAACTTTGTACTAAATTTGTGGAATAGCAACCAACTTTGTTTTTGGTCTTGGTATTGTTAGCATTTGAATCAGACCTGGTAATTCTAATAAGCAACATACTTTGTAAATAAGGAGCATACTTTGAAAATCCAAATTTATTTTATCCAACTAATTAAAACCCACTTAGTTCTTGCAAAAAAATACAGACTTGGTGTATGCAGATTAGGCATAAAATTGCAGACCTAGCCCCGTTTAGCATTTGACTTTGTAACTAAGGCTAATGGGAATACCCATCACATGATCATATGTGATGCGCGCCACATCACCGCCACCTCAACATCGCATACTATCACATTTTCATCACACCACACTAGATTTCATCACACCAAATCACTTTTTTTAATTAAAAAATATTCAAAATAAATAAAAACCTAATTTTTCATTAAAAAAATTACATAGACAAATCATTACATTAATATTAAAAAAAACATCACGTAGAAAACCATATGGAAAATTCAATAATGAAATTACTCGTCCTCATTCAAGCTGTTTTGATAAACATGCTCCGCTAAGTCTTCTCGAAGATATTGACATGTTTCGGAATCTTGAATTTCTACTACTTGTTTTAAATATTCGGCCGAACCGGGAATGAGTTGTTGATCTGGGTTAACTACGCCGGCCTCGTCTTATGTGCAAATCGCTCTACATTTTTCTTCAATTATCATATTATATAAAATGATGCACGCATACATAATTGTGGTTATCCTTTTGTCGTCAAAGAGTTGTGTAGCGTGTTTGACCACATGCCATTTTTGCTTGAGGACCCCAAATGCCCTCTCTATGTCCTTTCTAGCATATTCTTGTCTTCGTGTAAACTTCTTTGCCTTTTCAGTTCGAGGTACAGCATACGCCTTCACAAATGTGGCGTAATCTGGATAAATCTCATCACAAATATAGTATTCGTGTTTGTATTCATGTCCGTTCACTGTGAATGACATATCAGGTGCTCGCCCGTTCCAAATATCATTGAAAATGGGAGACTGATTCAGAACAATCCGGTCATTGTTGGACCCTGCGACCCCAAAGTACGCATGCCAAATCCACAAATCTTGTGATGCAACAGCTTCCACTATTATAGTTGACTCACCTACGTCACCTCGGATAAATTGACCTCGCCACGCAGTTGGACATTTTTTTCCACGTCCAATGAGTACAATCAAGGCTACCAATCATTCCCGGTAAACCATGTTTCGTTTCATGTGCCAAATATAATTTCTCAATATCACGTGCTGTAGGTTTATGCAAATACTCTTTACCAAACACGTCAATAACACATGCACAATACCAATCCACACAATCCCTTACGGTCCTCTCAGCCATTTTCAAATACTCGTCACTAGCGTCAGCTGTTATGCCGAATCCTAAATACATAAGTGCAACCGAACATTTTTATATACAACTGAAACCCATTGTACCTCTAGCATCTGGTTTTTTCTTAAAATAAGTATATCGCACCTCTACAACGTTGCTAATGCGTAAAAATAAGTCTCTATTTAAACGATAACGACGTCTAAAATGTTTGTCACCATAAAGAGGATTATCAGCAAAATAGTCACGTACCAAAAGATCGTGTGCAACTTGTCGAACTCGGTTGATAACGGCTCTTGATTGTCTAACGTTTGACGACTCTTCATCGGCAGTGCTCACAACAACATTAAAGAATGTTGTGATAAACTCTTCATCGTCCGAATCGAATTGTTTAAAAAATTCCATCTTCTCCAAATAATCCATATTTTGGTGTGTGTGTGTGTGTATATATGAGAATAAGACAGATTGTATGAATGTGTTTTGAATAAGGTAAGCTGTGTATATACTTTTAAAACGAAAAGACCTTCTTGCAGCTTTAGAATAGATATTTTCTAATGTCGCAAAGGGAGTTTTACGTGTTCGTGTGTATCATAAGTACCCTTTGTCACAAGTGGGTCAAGCCCATTTTGATCTCGATAATCGGAAAACAGCTGGATCTATTGTATTGATACCATATGCATAAGCAATTCAGCTGATGTTTGGTAGTGTAATCGCATGTGGTTGGTTGTATACATGTTTGTTGTACGCATGTTTGTTGTTAACTTGTTATGGTGCCATAGCTTGTTGATTTGTTATAAGCGGCATGTTTTATCATTTGAGGTTTTATGAATAATAAATCTTTTAGTTTTATGTTATATAAAAGACAAAATAGTCGCTTCTTATAAGGCCATGTGGTATGGACCGTGAGGGAGGGTGCAATCCCGAGATAAACACCTCCCCTTATGCGATGATCTCGCAAAACCGACCCCGCGAGAGGTCTTGAACTCCTCGTAAGAAGAGGCGAGGCGAGGTTTTGACCGTTGGAGAGTTCAATGGCTATATAGCAGTTATTATTATTTTTTTAAATATACTTTAAATAAATTACCACACACACACACACACACACACACACACACACATATATATATATATATATATATATATATATATATATATATATATATATATATATATATATATATATATATATATATATATATATATATAGACACACACACACACATTTCATTCTTAAAAAATTACACATCTATTCCTCTCTGTACATCTACAAAATTCACACATATCCACTCCCAAAAATTTGTCAATGGCATCCAAGAAAATATCTCAAAAAAATACATAGCCTCGAAAAATATATTCCCGCAAAACAACATGTCACCGCCACCCTATTGTTGGGTTTTAAGCAAACTATGAACAAAATAATCTTAAGTTCACATGCACCCTAAAGGATCTATGTTTTCATTTATTGAACCTATAACTATGAACAGAATAAGAATCAAAATAAATTTCATAAGAAAACTGACATTTTGATCCTTAGATCACTTGGAAGCAAGCACCACAAGTGTAATGTCTCTAATGGCTCACACCCAAGACCTTGGCAAGCAAGAAATCAAGAGAGAAAGGGTTTTGGAACCCTATGCTTGGCGTGAATATGAGGGTGCCAGGGCCCTCCTTTTATAGCCTCCAGGTGATAAGCAATAAGGAGTATAACTGCCTTATTTAAGATCTTGATATGATAAGGCTTTTATCAAATAAATGGATCTGCTTATCACTGCCATATAAACCACCATGGGCTGCGACATCCACAAGGCTCCAAGCCTTGGATTTCGTCCAACCAATTAGGGTTTCCAGGTTGTCCATTGCTCAACTATTGAACAATTACAAATTTAGTCCCTGCACTTTTAATTAATCCAATTAATCCCAAAATTAATTCTAATTAATTTATGATTAATCATTAATTAAATAATATGATTTCTAATTAATATATTATTCTCATAATATATTAATAAATCATTTATTCCTCTTTTCTAATTAATATATTATTTCCATAATATATCAATCTTTCTCTCTATATGTAATCTTGTCCTCTGTCAGGTTATGAGGGCAACCCAAAAGGACTGTGCTGCCATCAATTCAAACATATGTATCAATTATAGTTATGGCTTAGACACCTTAATCCAACACCTATATCCCGTAAATGCAACGCCCATTTTTTTGCCACAACAATTCGAATATCCTTCGATGTCACGTACCTACTACCCGCAATCCCTGCTTAACCCGTTCTTGGTACACCTACCACCGTTTTTACGAAACCAAACCTCTAGCTCGTCAAGGACTCTAATTCCGATTCAAGTGACGAGGCCGTCCCGGAGACACAAGTCAAGGAACCCAAGCCCGATGATATTCCGCTCCAACGCAAAAATACTAAAAACAAGGGAAAGAAAACCGGTCCTGCCCGTCGAACACCATGGTCTGTCGAAGAAGAAATTATGTTAGCATGACCGTTTATTGCCGTTTCCGAGGATGCCGAGGTCGGAAACGCCCAATCCAAAGCTCATTTTTGGGAAACCATTCGAACTTTATTCCACAAGAATTTGGGCGCGTGAACTGTATCGTTCGAAGGATATGATGACGATAAAATTCCAAGACGTCAACAAAGCGGCGACGAAATTTAACGGGTTGTATGTAAACTTCAAGGATCAAAGGGAAAGCGGCGAAAGCGACCAAGATATCCTCCAAAAAAACACTTACGGTTTATCAATGAGAAAACAAAGGAAAACAGTTTAAGTATATGACTTTTTGGGAAGTCATCCGAGCATACACGAGGTGGAAGGGGGTCGGAGACCTAATACCAACACATGAATTAAAACGATGCAAAACATTGGAGACGCATTACACGACGTCTTCCGATGCACATATCGTTTTCGACCTTAACCAAGACACCGACGAGTTTGAAAGGCCGAAGGGGTGTAATCCAGCGAAGGCCAAAGGAAAAGCGACGTTTTGAGTTCGGTTAACGATGAGCGCATGGATAAAGTGAACGAAAAATTCGATAAAATTTTTACGACTATGTCGTCTCATATCAAATTCCAAAAAGAACGGGCGTTAAAGAAGGAGAAAGCTCGCGATGACAAAATATGTGCGGTTGATATGCATCTTTTGATGCAACCGATGGACCATCTCTCCGAAAAGGCTTTCAAAATGGCGTTGAAGCTCAATGAGTATATTATCAAAAATATGAATTGTAGTTTTTTTTAGTTTTAAGTTAATTTTTATGTTTTGTTTATTTTAATTTTAATGTAATTTTCAATTTATTAGGTTTTAATTTATCTAATTTAAATGAATTATTTTATTTAGTAATTTTTAGTTTTATTATATTTAAATTTATTTTTTAATTTAAAAAGTGATGGAAGTGAGAGGTGACTATTTCCAATGGTGACAAGATGACTAAGGGCTGCTGACAGCATGTCAATGTGGGGTGACGGGAGGAGTGATGACTACTGACTGGATGTTGATGTGACACGAAAAAAGTGAGGAGTAGTGAGAGATTGGACTAAGATTTGCCTAAAAATAGCCAAAAACTTAGTAAGGTCTTTGCAAAGGGATTTGTCATGTCATTTTATTACCCAACAAACTAACTAATATATATATATATATATATATATATATATATATATATATATATATACATATATATATATATATATATATATATATATATATATATATATATATATATATATATATATATATATATATATATATATATATATATAGAGTAAGGTTCTTGTGAGAACTCATATTTTCATGAGATCTTGAGAACCACACATGGACCATTAGATCAAATAAACCCATGGTTGAGATTCAAGGTGGCATTTTCGTAATTAATTGGTAATTCCATTCCATTTTAGAACTTTTGAAACCCGGGTAGGGGTAGTATAGGAAATTCAGATCGCTTCCGTATCTTCTCATTTTTGGTATCCCGCCATTCTTGCTTACTCTGTTTACGCGACAGAGTGATATCTTACCAAAGATAACAACCGATGTTATCTTTCTGCAAAATTATCGATTATTAGCTTTGAAGAATAAGGAGATTTCAAGTTTGTGAGAAATCAAGTTGTCGTGCAGAGGTAATCTATTCTTTATACTTCAATTTTACAGTTATTTTCAGTAGGGTTTTTGTTTTTCCGATTTGTAGTCGTGCATAGGTAATGTATTCATCAAATGGTTTTTTGGATCTGTTAGAACTCGATTTTACTGGTTTCTTTCGTATTTGGGTACATTAAACCCTAATTACTTGTTCTCGATGTTTAACTTTCACCGATCAAGCTGGTTTTTTGTGTTAATCGATCTATTTTCATCATTTTGTTGTTCGGATCATAAAATAAGCTATTTAATATTGTTTATATTGATTTAGAATTAACAGTATCCCGAATTTCTTGTTATTGATGTTTATATTTCATCAATCAAGTATGGTTTATCTGTGTTATGTTACCGAACAATTTGATTAGTTATGTGTATGTGTTTTATGTGTTTTATGTATTCACCAAGTGGTTTTTTTGGATATGTGAGAACCCGATTCTTTTGGTTACTTTAGTTTTTGGTTACATTAAACCCTAATTTCTTGTTCTAGATGTTTAAATTTCACTGATCAAGTAGTTTTTTTGTTAATCTTTTTATGTCCGTCAATTTGTTTTTTGGATCTTAAAATTATATATTTATTATTGTTTATTTTGATTTAGATTAAATGAATACCTAATTTCTTGTTACTGATGTTTATATTTAATCAATCAATTATGGTTTATGTGATTTATCTTACAGAACAACTTGATCAGTTTCAACATAATTGGATTTGTTTTGTTTACTCTTGTTTTGTTTACCCTATTCATAACCTTAAACATTATTTGTTTTTCAGGTCATATTGGTTGGAAGTATAGACAATGTTTAGACACGGTAAAATTTTTTTTAACCTTGTCTATTATACACTATTGATAATCTAACATTCATTCTTACTCTTTCAGTATATGGGAGAAGGAGTGAGAGGCAGAGGAAGAAGGCATTATGTCGATTTTCCAATACTATTAATGATCCTGTGGTAGTTCAAGAAGATGACCAAAGTGGTCAACATATTCTTGCAGATCAGCCACATGATGTTGATGAACAAACCCAGAATGATAATGACATATTGAATACAGAAATTGAAGGTAATATGCTATTTATCTTGAATGTTTTGTTTTGGGATTTGTGTGTATGTGCACAATTTTTATATTATACATTATTGAATGTTTTTTTTGGTACTAGTCAATATACACACATAGTCTTTATGTACATAAAAGAATGAAACAAAAAAATGCATATATGCATTGATGCATATGTACATACATATATACACAGAGCATGCACGTATGCACGATGGAAAGAAACCCAAAGAAAATGTGTTTTATGTACACATATGCATGTGTGTACATATGTATTATAAAAAATGCAGTTACACACACAGTATATGTACACTAATGTATACAATTAGTGAATACATACACTAATGTATACAATTAGTGTGTACATATATATTATAAAAAATACATATACACACACAGTAGATCCAATAATTTAATTAACTAATTGTATACATATGAATGTTGTGTGTATATATACACTAAATGTATACTTTTCTGTATACGCATATTTTTTTGAAAAATAAGATGTTTTTTAATGAATCAGATCCATTGGTTGAAGAGATTTCTCCATCAGCCACCAGAAGTGGAAAGAGGAAATTAAAGGAAGCAAAACTGATGCATGGAGTGAAACCCAAGAAAACAAAGAAAAACCCAAATACAGCATTCACTCCAGACAAATGCCTTAGGTCTGGATCAAAAGCGTTAGCCAGTAGGTCCAGGAGCAAGAAAGTATTTGTGAGGCATTCTAATAGCAAACTGTATCTTAAACCGTATGGTTTGCGCATCAAGACGTCACCTTCCACAATGATTGAAGCAATACGCTCACTAAATGAAGATCAGAGAGAGGCGGTTATAGAAATAGGATTTGGTGCGTTATTAAACATGAAGCTCGGTGTTAGTTCTGCCAAATTAGGTCATTTTGTAGTTGCCAATCTCGATGACAAGTCTCTAGTTATAAAGACTGGCAAGGGAGACATCAAGCTTACCAAGGATGTAGTGCATGATATACTGGGACTACCAAACGGTGGAACGGATATTGACGATGTTGAAGAGGTGGATGAAACAAATGAAATTATAACTTCATGGAAATCCCAGTTTTCGAAACAGGATATATCTAAGAGTGAGCTGGTATCGAAGATACAGGAGTCGAACGATGATGGGATCCTTTTCAAGCTCAACTTCATTGCTCTATTCAATAGTTGTATATGCAAAGCATACAAGACTGGATATATCATGAAAGACATTGTGATCAAGGTTGCTGGTCAGAAAGATTTTAGTAAATTGGATTGGTGTAGTTATGTGTTGAATGCAGTAAAGGGTTCAAAAAGAAAGTGGATACCCTACTCCAATAAACATAACTACTGTGGACCGATCACCTTTTTACCTGTAAGTTTCTGGATTTTTTTCATATTGATTCCATTTTTTACATTGTTTAGTAATATTTGATCTGTCTAATGAACATTTATCCAGATCACCTATCTGCACCACATAAAAATACCTAATGACACTGTTCCAAGGACACTCCCAGCAATTGCAAATTGGGAGTATGAAGATGTGAAGAAAAGAGAGACATACGAGTTGAAAAATGGTGGTTTTGGTCAGTTTGATGGTGGTGACCAATTACAAGAAGAACATACTGAATTTGTACATGAGAAGAGCATTGAGGTATTAATTAATAGTTTAACTGTTATATTATTCTTGTATCTACACCTATACTAACAATGTTTTTTTTATTGTTTAAATATTCATAGGAAGAATTTGTTGATATTAGTTTACGGATTGCAAGGATTCGTCGGTATAGGGAAGATTTGGATAGGAAGTTCAATTATCTCACTGAAAAAGTTCCATCTAACAAGAAATTGTTAGATTTGAAAATAGAGTATGATGGGTTGTTTGGTCGGGTAGTAGCTGATGGTTTAAGTTCATTAGTTGTGAATGACGAGACCGGGGGTGCTTTTCCAACTGGTAATTACGTAGATGACACAATAAATAGTACGAAGGACGATGTGAAGGTTGCTGATAAACCTGATGAAGAACATGAGGATGATGTCATGGATATTGCAGGCGATCATAATAAGGTGGATATAGTAAATATGTTATATCCAAGTGGGGATGTGCTAAACATAAGGAAAAATCAGTTTGATGCAGGCACGTCTGCTGGGGTAACAAAAGTTCCAGATGTTGAAGGAGTGTTAACGACTCCAACAAGACGTTTTCATTCAGGCTGACTGAGTGTTCAACACCTGATGCTAAAAAAGACCCATTCGAGTCTCCCATTTCCACTTATATGTTACAGGTAGTGGAAGAGACAGAGAATAGATATATTCAGAAAAGTAAAAGTCTGCAAGTTAGGAGTCCTGATTACACGGGACTGTCAAAAATTCATCAGCCTAATTTCAATATCATTGAAATTGATGACCAACCTAACTTTGATTTGGGTTTGACCCAGGAATTTGGGAGTGTCCTGACTGAGCAATACGGACCTGTACTGAAGATTGATGGTCGCCATGTGAAGGTACCATTTGCAAATACTGACAACGAGGTGGAGGATCCTATGGATGACATACCATTGAGCAGAAGGGTGAGGAAGCCTTCTCAGTACAAACGGTCTCCTTATGTTAACAAACAGGTCCAAATATTAGATTTTGTAAAGGTTGTTGAAGTCAGGGTATCGGACTGGTTGTTCAGACTGTGCGGTGATCCTGAGTAAGATTTATTGACCCTGTACCATTTGATTATACATATAATTTGTTGAATACACTTATTATTTATTTAAAAAACAGGTCACCGATATTTCAAGATAAAGTTGGAAACTACATAAAAAGAATAAACATGGAGACGTTTATTCCAGATTGTGCATTGGATTTATATGCTGTCAATGCTTGGTGTTTTGTAATGAATCAAGAAGAGGGTACAAAGAAGAAGGCTGCACATTCTAGATTGTACATGGATACAATAAATTTTGTAAGTTTATTAAGTCTAACACTTTTTTTTATAATTTATGTAATGAAGTTGCTAACTAGGATGCATTTGTGATAGGATGAGACAAATACCAAAGAATTCATGGACAATTTGAACGAAACGTACCAACAATTCTCGACATCAGTCAAAGAATTCATGAAGAAAATAAAAGGGAAAGACAAATGGAGAAAAGTTGAGCTGGTATACATTCCATTTTAATTTTTTCCTTTTGCTGTATTTAAACACATTCTAAAACCTAAAGATATCATACAATTTTTTTTATGTATATATGTCTACTAAATAAACTGAATATACACATCGTATGCACATATGCATATATACACAGAGCATGCACATATGCATGATTCAAAGATAAACTAAACACTTATACCTATAGTATATATGCATATGTACACATATGCATGTGTGTACAGATATATTTAAGAAAATGCATATACACACACAGTATATGTACACTAATGTATACAAGTAGTGTATACATACACTAATGTATACAATTATTGTGTACATAGATATTATAAAAAATGCATATACACATACAGTAAATCCAATAATTTAATTAACTAATTGTATACATATGAATGTTGTGTGTATATGTACACTAATGCATATGTATACACAACATTCATATGTATACAATTAGTTAATTATATTAATATACATATACACACAAAATGCATATGTACACATATTCATGTGCACAAAATGCATATGTACACAAATGCATGTGTGCATCAAAGATACATGTGTTCACCAAAGATACATATGTACACAAATGCATCTGTAAATGATTAATCATTTTCTTATATGAATTTTTGTATATATTAAATTACATTGTTGTGTTCTGTTTATGCAGGTATTCTTCCCAAATTGTCATAATGGACGTTTTTATCTGCTTGTCTTTGATTTAAAAAAAGTAGAAGTTCACCTTTTGGATAGCATAAAGAATTATCCTCAGGACTATTATTTCAGCATTCCTAGGAGATTGGTATTTATCAAATTTATTTAATTGAATATGTACGATATGTTACAACAATTAGGTTTTCATTGTTTTTTATGCAATACAGGTTTTGCTATTTTCAAACATCCTTGTGGAAGTGAAGCACAAACATGCCCTAGATATTGGGAATCAAGAGATAAAGTATGCAAAGATGAAATGGCAGATAAATGGATCTGATGAAGACAGTGGGGTTTTTTTGTTGAGGCATATGGAGACTTTCAAAGGTGGTGCATTGAGCAAGTATGACTGTGGGCTCTTACCTGAATCGGAGGAACAAAATCGTCAATTACGGAAGCTGAGGAAAAAATACGCCACAAAGATATTGCTTAGTACTGTGAACAAGCACGCGGACCAGATATCTCAAGAAGCTGAGGAGTTCGGAAAAATACCTGACAAAGAAAGGAAAAAGATCCTGCTTGAGGCATACAAGAATAAGGATTCAAGGTTTAAAAAAGAGTAGTATTATGAACTAGTGTTTGGTTTTTTTGAATATCATTATAAGACAACTGTTTGGTCTAGTTTGACGTTAGTAGTTAGTTGTAACGTATGTGTTGGTATCATATGGTTATTATGTTGGTCGTTTGCTTATATACATTTTTAAGTCTCGAACGTGTTTTTTGTGTTTTTTGCATTTCAACTTACGGAATGGATATATGCATATGAAAATATGGTTTAAGTTAAACATATTAGTTTTGTTAATATAGAATAATGCAACTTAAACACATATACACACAAAATGCATACGTACACAAATACATACATGATTGTCCATATGTAAGTGGACTTTATAGTGAAGTATGCACATATACACACAAAATGCATACGTACACAAATGCATATGTATACATAAGTAAGGCCAGAAGTAAGTTGTACATATATGGATTTCTACTATCATATTCCCACATGCATATAAATATTCTTAAACACACACATATGTGAGTTTGTATATACACATTTACATATGCACATATGCACATATGCGCACACATATGTGAATGTGCATATACACATTTACATATTCTCATATCCACATGTAAACGTATATGTTGAATACAATGCACATACACACAATATTTCAATCACCATATGCACATATACACATTCACATATGTATATGTTAAAGATCATAATTTGATATGATCCACATATGAACTTTTATTTAATAATCACAATATGCACATATGCACATCCGTACATGTGAATACACACAACACATTTACATATACACATATGCACATATACACACACATATGTGAATGTGCATATACACATTTACATATGCACATATCCACATGTACACGTATTTGTTGACATGCATAGGCACACAAAAGCATATATACACACAACATTCATATGATCATGAATGCAGATGTATACAAAATGCATTCACAGATTCACACAAAATGCATAGTTGTAAACATTAACATTTTACACTAATATGCCCATATGCACATAAATAATGGTAAACACACACTAAATCTGTAAACCCTATTTGAACATACGCAGAACAATGCACATACACACAATATTTAAATCACCATATGCACATATCCACCTTCACATATGTATATGTTGAATATTATAATTTGATATGATCCATATATGGACTTTTATTTGATAATCACAATATGCACATATGCACATACGTCCATGTGAATACACATATACACTTTAAACAGACACACCATAGTATATAACTTTATTAATAAACCAAAAAAGAATAAAAAAATATATATGGATATTTCTCAATTCATCAGATGAAAATATTGTTCTTTACAAAAGTTTTGTAATCTAATATAACTCTATTTCTTTTTAGCTCTTTCCATCTTTTTCCTCTCTGGGCAGTTCCGTCTGTCATGTTTTTCATTTGGTGGTATATGCTTCTCACAGAATGTACAAAATCGTGGTTCCTTTTCCATGTTTTTCAGTGCAATTTCTCTCTTCCCTTTCAGCCTTTTTCCAGTTCCACCTCCTTTGTTGCGGATGTTTTCTGGATTACGTATTGTTATCTCATCTGGTCTACTAACTCCAATTGCTGAATCCATTACTTCAGATCTTGTACGATTGTCTTTAGGAGGTGGATTCTTCCGTATGCTTATTCGAATATCTTTTAACATTTCAATCAGCTTATCCATTGCATCTTTATCATGTGCAACCATGTTTATAGAATCACCTATTATGGAATGTATTTCCTGCACCTGTGGGTTTTGCCCTATACCAGTCTCACCAATATACGTTATTTTTTGCAAATCATCAATATGTATTATACCTTTTTGCCAACGTTTGAGAATGTATTTAGAAGGTATACATTTCAGGAATTTTGTCTTCATTATACACAGAATATGTCTGCATAAAATACCATAATGCTCGAATAACATGCAGCAACATTCAAATGTATCATCTTCATTTTTTATTTTCACCTTCAATTACATAAGAAAACCAATTATTAGTCCATTATACATATATAACCTATAGTTAGTATATATGTAAATATTCCAATTTGAATTGTTTTAAACACTAACCTGATAATGAAATTCACCTTCATTCTCACTCAGGAACTCATTTGATGATGCATTAAAAAACAAACTTTTATTTTGACCTTTTTGTGCCATTACTCGTTCAAGCACTACGCACGAAGCATAATCCGAAAGATTAATAACAGAACCTGGTGAGCATGACCATACCGAATCATGTGCCTCCAGTTGGAATATATGAAATATTTTATGAGTATAGAGGTCAGCCGCTTGTGCTTCAAAAGGTAATAATGTGACAAGTGCTGGTTTTTGTGTCAGACACATAAATTCGCTATTTGTTTGTGTGTTCCTTTGTTTGTCCATCGCTGCATCAAACTTACACATAAACATCAACAGATTTGATTTTCTCGACATGAAACCCTGGAAAAAATAGTTTTCACTCTCCGATCTCGATGTTGTTCGCATCAAACCAATCAAGGGTGTTTTGTTGAAATACGCAGGTATCCAACGATCACTCATGTTATACATTTCTTTTAACCATTTATTATCATGTAGTTGAAACTCGTTTATTAAACTGCTCCATTTTTCCTCAAACACATCTGGTATAATGCACGAGTTCCATATAAGACCTTGCAACCTTTTCCTGAAGTCGGTTTGGTATATTATTTTTGCAGACATCTACAAAACATTATGGTATACGACACTATTAAACATATGAATCATTAATACATTTAAAATGAAAACAAACAATGTGTAAGTATATATACTTTATCTGTCAACTTTTTGCCTATATGCCACATGCATAGACGGTGTGTGGAGTTTGGAAAAACACATGCAACAGCTCTGGCCATAGCTGCATCTTGATCCGTGACAACGATAGTAGGTTCTTTTCCAAAAGACGAAAGGAATGCTTTTAGTAGCCATATATAGTATTCCGATGTTTCTTTCGCTAACAACCCCGCGCCAAATGTTACACATCGTTTGTGGTTATCAGTCCCAGTAAACGGAACGAATACCATGTTATACCTGTTCGAAATCATAATACAAATATAAAAATTTAATCTAAAAATTCAAAATAAAAATATGCATTGTCAATATTGTTACTTGTTTGTACGAAACGTAGCATCAAACGATACAACGTCACAGAATTCGTTGTAGTTTAGTTTTGCGATCCCATCAGCCCAAAACAAAGCTCTAAGTTCATCTTTCTCCAACATGTAATGGAACGAGAAAGAAGGCGTGTTCTTGCTTCTTTGTGTCAGCAGGTTTACCACCATATTTGCATCGCTATCGCCAATATAGTAATTCAAGTCTCTTGCATAATTTTTATAGTTGTTTTTCTGTGGACCTTGCTTTCTGTATCCTCCTTTCAATCCTGTAACGATACCATGAGCCCTTGTTGATCCGATATTACAAGTATTTAGTTGGTTGATCATATGTTCGTCTGAAAATTGTATTTTCCTACAATGTTTTGACATATGCGCAGTTGTCCTCGTGTACAACTCATGGTTATGGGTTAAATCAATCGTATTTACCATAAAACTATCAGTGTCATCCACACGTTTAAGACCAATCTTTGCAGGACAAGATTGCATCTGGCTAGGTCTCTTTCTTTTCTTCTTGAGGCATTCTCCTTTTAGTGTATCAATATTCGATGTCTCGCGTGATCCAGATCTGCTACAAATAACATACTTATATCGTAGTTTTCCGTTAGATGTCTTTGTTGATCCTAATCTTGGATCAAAACCTGCTCTAATTGCATATTCCTTATAGAAAGCTATCCATGCTTCTAGCGTATCAAAAACCATATCCATTTTGGGCTCAAATTCATCTTTAACATTTGGTATCCATATTACTGTCTTTGATCCTCCAGGAGATTTTATTTCTGTGCTGCTTAGTGCATCCTCTATGTCTATATCATCTGAAATATAATAATAAAAAAGTATCATATCTGCATGAGCACATTTTTTTTTCTATTCGTCACATATCCGATTAAATTGATATGCACATATGCATTTATAATGACATGTACACAAACTTCTTTTTTTGTCAATTATTAAATATACTCATATGCACATATGCATTATCATGAAAATACAATCATATTCACATATGCATTAGGATCATATGTACATATATTTGATCTGTCAAACGTATACATGATTTAACATACTGACATGCACATATGCACATATCCTGATAGTTTTGTATTAACTTTACATAGCTGAATATATGACGTGTGCATATGCATTCTGGTATGCTTTATTCAAGAATCACCATTTTATTTTTATTCTGCATATGTGCACACATTTTGTCAATATGCAAAAATACGATATAACTGTTACCTGTAAATTGAAATAATAACAATTAATCCATGATATATACTCACCTGGGGTGTTATTGGAGGTAACATTCTCTTCTCCAGGGAAGTTGTTACCGTCATGAACAACAACTGCACCCACATTAGTATCTCCATAACCGTCAAGATCAACGTCATTAGTATCTTCATCACCGTCATCTTCAACGTCATTAGTATCTCCATCACCGTCTGTTACTATGTCGCTTTCATAACAGTTGATATCTTCATGGTTTATGAATATATCATGCCTGAACAAACATACATAGTTTTTTCGATTTTTATATTAATATATGTTATTTGATATGAAACTTAAAGATGAACTGTATTAATACCTGTTGATGAACATCAATTCATTATCTCCCTCGCCATTAATCGTCGTTTCCATTGCAAACCTTATTAATTAGTAAACTATATCAATATACACTTCAAAAACGATGATATACATATATCAGAAAGGTTTGAATCTTCCTTGTTTTTAATCTTCAGGAGGATGATTCTGTATGAATAATGATACCGCTACTAACGAGTTTGATGATGATAGAGAAGAAACAATAGGGTTTACGTAATTTCTGAGGATTTTGATCGGATTATTGATGGCATTATTCTAATTGATTGTTCTTTCCGTAAATGTAACAGATTTGCCATAATAATAGGAGCTGTTACGTTTTTAATATATTTATTTCATTATTATCAAAATTAAATCCATAAGACAAATGACCATCTAGCCCTTTTGTGTTTGGATAATGATCTAATGGATCATATTTAGTTTTCAAGATCTCATGAAAATATGAGTTCTTAAAAGAACCTAACCCTATATAGGGTCAGGATCAAATGAGAACCATTTTTTTCGTGAGAACCTAGGAACCTTTTTACTAAGAAAATATTTTTCAAAAAAAATGACATAATACACCTAGTCGCTTATATTTAATACCTTTTGTCAAAAAAAATTGAAAAAAAAATATATATACACGAAATGTGCACATATGCACGAAACGTGTACATATACACATTTGCGAAAAAAATGCATATGTGCACATTTCGTGTATATATGTTATTTTTCAAATTTTTTTTGACAAAAGGTCTTAAATATAAGCGACTAGGTGTATTATGTCATTTTTTTTGAAAAATATTTTCTTAGTAAAAATGTTCCTAGGTTCTCACGAAAAAAATGGTTCTCATTTGATCCTGACTCTATATATATATATATATATATATATATATATATATATATATATATATATATATATATATATATATATATATATATATATATATATATATATATATATATATATATATATATATATATATATATATATAAAATACAATATATATATATATATATATATATATATATATATATATATATATATATATATATATATATATATATATATATATATATATATATATATCTTGTATTTTAGGTTCTTAAATTATGAATTTACGTATTAAAAAGAGAAACACTACTTTTATTTTCGGTTTCACCTGCACACCTTTAGGTGATGATGTGATAGTATCGCTACATGTTTAGCATATTGTCTCTTACAACAAAGACTCGATTTGAGTTTGGCGCCCCTATTTTCCTTTTAGGCGTAAATTACATTTTGGTCTTTCGTATTTTGAAAGTTCAAAGCGATATAGGACTTATGTTTATTATATTTCTAGCCAAATTTGAGCTTTTTAGAGGAAAATGTATCGAAACAGTGAAAGAATAGATAGATATTGACAATCATGCATTCAACAAAGGAAAGAGTCTACTTCCATGACCTTCGACATATGCAATATTAACTTGTAATAAGGCGTAAAATGAATAAAAAGATGGTTAAGCGGATGCAAGGTGTTATAATTCTAATAATTAGTATTAAGTATTTAAAATTAATATCCATTATGGTGGGTGTTATATGTTTGAGGAGTTACAGATTGCTATTTAGGGGCCGTTTGGATGTGCTTATAAAACTGCTTATTGACTTATTGGTTTTTTGGAAAAGCCATAAGTCAATAAGTAAGGGCCTCCTTACTTATTAAAAACTGCTTATTTCCTCTTTCTTATGACTTATAAGCAGTTTTTAATAAGTAAGGAGGCCCTTACTTATTGACTTATGACTTTTCCAAAAAACCAATAAGTCAATAAGGAATTTTATAAGCACATCCAAACGGGCCCTTAGAGCATGTTTGGCTCCCCATTTAAAAAATGCTTATTAGCTTTTCAGCTTTTTAAAAAATTGATAAGTTAAAAAAGGTATTTGGCTCTCCAAAAGCATTTTTTATTTTGGCTTTTCAACAAAGAAGGAAAAACTGTTTTCCAAAAGCTCCATATTCTTGGTTTTTCAAAGAGAAAATGACTTTTTACTTGCAAAATGACAATAATGCCCCCAACAATATGTAAAATGGTCATTTTTAGTCATTTTATATATATAAAAGCTTATCCAAACACTTTTTAAACCTCTTTATCAACTTATTAATTTTTCCCACCACATAAGCTTATTCAAACACTTTTTTAAAAACTCATTTTTAAAAAGTCATAAGCTCATAAGCACTTTTGCCCAAAAATGCTAATGAACTAAATAAGCTTATCCAAACAGGGCCTTATTTCTAAATTATATGTCATAGGTTGATACTGATAGTAGAGTTTAATGCAGTTTTAAATCTTCGTATAAAATAATGGAAGATCTCCAACATACAAAGATACACGAAAAATATATTTTATGCAATCTTGATCCCCGTCATACACCGGATCTATTTTGTCGCCAAAGTTCCACATAAAGACTAGGACACGGTCAATATATCAAGGTATTGATTTTGTTTTACTTCTTTGTGATTTAATAATATTGTTTTGATCTATGATTTAAACTTACGTTATCAAGTGTTTCAAAGCCATTATATTGATTGAATCATTAGATATATTGTTGTTTTTATATGAACATTATAAAATAAAATAAAAATGTATACATTAATCTAGATTCTTCACACAAAAAACTATTTTTTGTGTATTTTCCTGCCGAATCAAAGAACAAAACAATGGATTATAACTTTTTTGTGTGCACGAGCTCTGGAGTGGGTTATAAAAATATAGATATGATAGTTATATAAGATATATGTGGAGTCTAAGATTATCTTTCCAAAACAGTTTTTTATGGATATAGAGGAGACTTCAACATATATACACACTTATAAAAGTGTGACGCATCAATGTGATATACACTAACAAGTTATGTATATATTATTGTATCTGTTGGTTTAATATTTCTTTGTTCACCGTAATGCAAATATGTGTTTATTTGTTCAAATTATAAATCTTATTTGTTAACTTTATTTGAATAAACCTATCTTTTGAATAAAGAGAGAAATATTTTTGTTTACCAATTAGTTTTAAGCTCAAAGTATTGTTCTTAAAATTTTATGGGAAAATCTACGCAGATAATCTGAATTTCGGGATTCCTTTTTAGTTATTGTTTTGAAGGTTATACATCCGAATATGTTACGTTTTAAAAGGAAGTAGTAACTACGCATATGTTCTGTAAATGCAAAGAACTATAATAAAACTTCTTCACTATTTGGATTTGAGGCTTTTATGTGTGACTAAGAATTTGTGCATGATACATGTAAATATTGCATACCAGATTTAAACTAGTTTTTCTGGATTCAAATAATAAGGACCCGTTGATTGGTTATATATATATATATATATATATATATATATATATATATATATATATATATATATATATATATATATATATATATATATATATATATATAGTTAGGTTCTTGTGAGATCTCAAAAAACCATAAGATCTTGAGAACTCTCTATGGACCGTTAGATCAGAAAAATCAATGGTTATGATGTAATATGGCATTTTTGTAATTACTATTAGTCTTAACGGTACATTTGACTTTTTTTTTAAATAGGGGTAATTTAGGTATAAGAAAAAGAAATCACATCCTACTCAATTGGAAACAACGAATTAGATTCAAAACCGTCTGTTTCTATCTCTTGCTTTCTCTCTCACACGATCTCACACTCTCTTTCCCTCTTTCCTCTAAGTCGATGAATCCCTATCAGATCAAAGCCGGATACTTCACTGAAGTCTGCCGCTTCCGAAAATTCATTCCCCGTTATTGATGAGTTTAATAATCGGAGGAAACAGCCCGATTTAGCAGAAGCAGTGGCGGCGATTAGGGCTTTGGCTTCTGTTATTAGGTCTAGTGAAGCAAATACTATGATGGAGCTCCAAAACGAAGTCAAGACGGCTTCCGATTCTCTCAAGGTATGTCTATAATCTGTTTAATAAACATCGATTGTGCAACATTGAATAACACTAAATCGGCTAATCAGCTACCCATTTCAAAATGCACATCCAAACATCATTGATTTGTTCAATAACCACTGGATATTTTCCAAATCTGAAATTTCACTTTCACAGGCTCGAAAAATCTTTGCAATGCGGAGTCAAGATTTTATCTTCGATGGCTGTACTATCCTCGTCCATGGCTTCTTTAGAGTCGTCTTGGAAATCTTGAAAACCGCAGGTAATGAAATTGATTTTCGATTTTGAAATTTATAATCTTTTTCAATTGGAATAATCAAGGGATTCCATAAAACCCAAACCATAGTCGTGGTCAATTTGGGTCCAGCTTTCCAGGTTCATTACGATGATTTCACACCCAAATCCTTATTTACCGATCTGCCATTTCTTTTGATTTTACAGGAATAAAACTAGCGAACAGCCAGGTGATTCACATCCAGGATTTGTTTGTTTGTTGGTTAATTCGAGAACACCCCTTGTCCTAGCCGTCGTCGACGCTAATTGAAGGTATGGTATGCTTTTTCTTCTAATTTAATTTAAGTCGATGTTAGCAATCTAATCTTTCCCTAATATTCTTCCATAATTTTCCTAAATATGCTTTTGGTAGTTTACTCAAATTGGTACAAAGATTTCTCCAGGATTACTGTATGTTTGAATATGTACTATCACATACTCAATCATACATCCGTGACTTTTGTTGCTGCCTCTACCAACCTCATTCCGGTTATTATCAACCTTGTTTTGTTTGAATATGAATTGCTTTTCATTATCACGAGATGTTTATAGACTTAGTGCACCACTAATGAAAAAGGTCAAAAAGAATACAAGAACTGTCTATCAATGTGTCAATGCGTATAAATGCATATGTGAATATTTTCACAATTACATGTACACATGCACATTTGTGCACATATGCATAAAGGTGTATGCATATATGCATGCATGTGTATCTGATATGCACATGTGCATACGTATGCACATATGTATATGTACACATGTGCATATATATATACATATGTGCATACGTATATGTATTTGTTTTTTGTTTAAATCCATATTTGTGTATACATGTGTAGATGTGTATAAATGAATATGTGCATATGTGTATATGTGCCAAAACACACGTTCATACGTGTATTAAACGTATGTGCACATATGCATATGTATATTAATTTGCTCAAGTACACATGTGTGCATATTTGCATATATTGCAATAACATATGTGCATTTGTTCATATGTGTATATGCATGTATGTATTTATTTTAATGTGTTTGAATATATATGTATATTAATTTTTATTAATGTTATTGCAGATTTTGAAGAATTTATCGAGCAAATTGAAGAACTGAAAATTGAAGATCTGATAAATGATGATATCATGAATTCTCGCTGTATTTTTTATATTTTTTTATGTAACGTTCAAAAATAGTTGTATATTATTGTTTCTAATAAATTGGTAGTATGACATCCGAATATTATGAAATATGAATATTTTTTGTGTATTTTTTACGAATTCTTATTAAATGTGCATGTATGCATCCCTGGAAAATATAATGTAAAAAGTTAAATATGCATTATGCATTCTATTAAAAAAATGCACAACTAAAAAATCTGATTATGCTTATATGCATTCTATTAAAAAAAAGCACATGCGAATATGTATATATGCACATGCAAATAAAAAATTGTCTTTTAAATTCTAAAAATCTAATTTAAAAAATAAAATTTTATGTTTTTTCAAATTCCAAAAAAATGTGATTTTAAAAAACGAAAATTTGATATTTTTTTTAAATTTGAAAATTCAAATCTAAAAGGCTTGATTTTAGGAATTGTTATGGTTGTTGCCAAAAATAAAGAAAAATCAAAATTAAATGAGATTTGTAAAATGACAATCATGCCCTTTTTTGATCTGACCAAGCAGAAAGAGTTTTCAAGATCTCATGGTTTTTTAGGTTCTCAAAAGAACCCAACTATATATATATATATATATATATATATATATATATATATATATATATATATATATATATATATATATATATATATATATATATATATATATATATATATATATATATATATATATATATATAGGTCAGATATATTTTAAAGCATTTAGTGTAATATTTTTATTAAGTCGGATATTTTGGATTACGGTTCATGTGCTCTTTTTTGTTGATTAATGTTATCAAAGTATTGTTTCTTATGTTAAATCAATTTAGTCCAAAAAATAATTAAAGTATCATATGATATTAATTAGGATCCTTGATCATCACATACTCTTTGGTCTATTAGTTTAACAATGTTGATGGTGCATGACCAATTGACCATACAACAATACATAGGTGCTATATTATATCCAATATACGATGCATGTGCGGTTTTGTGAATAAAAATACGATAAATGTTCTGTTTTTTATATCTTACATATGTGTGGTTCATTTTTGTCATGCTTGAAGTTTTTTTTTTTTTTATTGAACATCGTTAACTTGTACCGTAAAGGGGATAATTCATACTACGAGTTTTTGGATCAAATAAAAATCTCAATTTTATTTTGTTATGTATGATAATTTAGTCTCACATATCCATTGGTGCATGATCATCATGTGAGAACACGTAATATAATTTTCGTGTGCATGGGGTGAAAATTGGTAACTCAATTTAAACCATTTTCTTGTTGAGTTTCTGTATAAAATAAAATTATTAATGTGAGTATGTTTTCTGTATTTTGTTTATGGATTTAGTTTTTATATACCATATCAAACATGTCAAACCAAGTGCATAATATCTCCATGATGAATGAGACATACCTTATTTGGAAAGAAAACTAAGGTTATGGTGAATACTCTACTAGGTATGATAGATTATGAGAACAATGTCTAGTAGTCTTTGCACTTTTTCCAATGAGTATGGAATTGTTCCACAATACATCATATCAGCGCTACAAGTTTTACAATCCTACGTCTATTTCATTTTTTGTAGCACGAAAAGTAAGATTTATTGAGGATGTTGAGTTTGGGGGAGAAGAAAGCATTAGGTGCATTGTATTTGAATAAGGTTTTATATATATAGTCGTATAAGACATAATTTGGGAGAACGAAATTCCTAGTGTTACCTCAAATCAAGACAACATTGAGATTCTTCATCAAGTGGAAATTATAGATAAATTTTAACAACCTCAAGAAGTACCATTAAGCAGATCCACTAAGGAGAAGAGTAATGTGTCTTTAATGATTATGACATTTTTCTGTTGGGCAGAAGCACCAATAAACACAACTAAGCACTTCAACAAACGATCTATCAAAAATAACTATCTAGACTAGTGAGTAATACGAAAAATAAGGCTGAGAAACACAAGGATATAAAGTGGTTCACCTAACAATGAGTCGAGCTACGTCTACTATGAGACCTGAGAAAATTTACATTGATAATTTTCAATGTTTTATAAGAGAGATTCTATGACTATCACTACACAAAGTTCAAAACTTGAACATTGGACACACATTTACATTGTGTAGAGGACGAGATATAAACAGCAAATAGAGAAGGTTAAACACGCAAGATCTTGGGCGGGAAACAAGAAAATGACAAACTAGGCCTGTGACTAGGCACTTTATAGCCTGCAAAGTGACTGTTCCTTGCTCCATATGCTGCCCCTGACATAGAATCTTGTGCCTCACACATGTTCCTAATATAACTTTTGTCAATTGATGTGACTATACCAATACAAGGTCTGACCAATGCTTCACCTTGGTCACAAGACACCCTATTAGTCTCTGGTTGAGTGCCTCCTTCAGACGAGCTGTGTAACAGTCTAACTTAGACTGGCCTTCTGCGCTTCTATCGGACTACACTTCGTATGAGGGTAAACTCTTACTTCTGAGAACATACTCTGGTTTAAACTTCGCATCAATCAGGGGATACTGCTACCTCATATTCTTCTGCTGCTGATACATTCACTCTAGTGACCGTAGCCCAAGCTACTGCTGTCATAATGAAATACGATCTGCGTAAGACACTGATGGTAAGCATTCTTCGGACACGACACACTTTTCCGGATAGAGTTCTCTCGTCATCACAATCCTTCAGTCTGGTGATCAATCTTGTTCATCACTGACTTCTGTCAATCTTGGATGCCACTATGTATGTTACAACTAAGGGTATGCCTTCTAATCCGGACGAGGCATGGAAGCCTCAGTCCTACCAATCTCTAGCCTTTGATTTTAAACATTCTGCCGATCTCCAGAAGAATCACTATTATAATATAGGGTGAGATGCACTCGATTCTTGACACTTCTTCCAACTATCGATCTGCTACGGTTGGGCTAACCGGAGCGAATAACTCCCACTTGACCGAAATGACTGAGGATTCATCCGAGATGCAAACCTTAACAGTACCAGCTAGTCTGGCCTCTATTTCTGGTTGCTTGGGCAGCCGAACCTCTTCGGTTGTCTTGGAATGCTCCGGTTCGGATCAGGCTCCACATTTGCTCAACATTTTTTGCAATACATGAGGATGATATTGACTTAATGGATGAGTATCTAATCAACTTTCATGAAGCGATGCATTGTCTAACTTTAAAAAATGGATCAATTATATAAATGATGAAGCAAAGTCAACAAAAGACAAGGATATTTAGGATATTGTCGAATTTCCTAAAGGTAAGAAACATATTGATTTCAAATGGATATTTAAAGCCAAAAAGGGTTTGAATATTAAGATCGAGAAATATAAGGATCATCAAGTTTCCAAAAAGTAATAAACATATTGGTTACAAATGGATATTCAAAGTCAAAAGAGATTTGAATGGTAACACCAAGAGATATAAGGATAAACTAGTAGCAAAGTGCTTCACTCAAGAAAAAAGAATAGACTATAATTAGACATTTTTTCTGGTATTCTTGAAAGGCTTTTTAAAACAATAATGGCATGTATGGCTCATTTCACCTAGAGCTACATAAGATGGATGTAAAGGCTACATTTTTAATTGATACAATAACAAAAAGATTTATATGATTTAACTAAAAAAACTTTTCATTAAGAGATCTAAATTCTATGGTTTTCAACTTAATCAAATCCATCTATGGTCTTGAACATGCTTCCTATCAATGGTATCACAAGTTTCATTCAGTTCATCGCCTCCTATAGTCTTGAGGAAAATGAATTTATGGTTGTACATATCACAAGTTAAGTAGGAGTATATATGTCTTTCTGGTATTATATGTCGATGATATTTTTCTCTCAAGTAACAATATAGGCGTATTGGACATAACTCGAAACTTCTAATGAAAAGCCAAATAGAGAGTTTTGTGAAAAGAATTTTGAAATGAGAGATCTTGGTGATGCCTATTTTGTATTAAGAGTCAAAATAATTAGAGAACGCTCTTGAGTTATCCTTTAATTATCACAAAAGAGCTATATTCACGAAGATATGAGTAGATTTGATATGAAAGATGGTAAACCAGAGATACAAAAGATTATATATGCTTCAGTAGTAGGGAGTATTATGTATACTCAAGCATTTATTGTCTTGAAATTGCAATTATAGAATAATATCATATGTCTATAACACTAGAAGGAGTCAAAATTTTGATATATTAGCAAAGAAAAACAAAACACTATCTGCTCACTTATCAAAAATCAAATATTTTAGATGTCCTTGGTTTTTCTAAATCAATCTTTCTTAGATACCAATACAATCGACACTTTGTATTACATTATGTTGCATGTAGAAGTTATATTAAGGAAGTCTGCTAAACAGACACTTAAAGCTTCTTCAAACATGGTAAATGAGTTCGTAAATTATCTTGATGTATCCAATTGTAGAATGTGTACAAAATTTTGTCACTAAATTATGATTAGTAGATTGCATTGATAAGCCATTGAAGATTTTTTCTGACAACAATTTAGCTACTAAAACAAAGGTAGCTTGATAGAGTCAAATTCTATCAACGCTAAAATGAGAGTCCAAGGTGGAATTTTTTTATATAAAACACATTAATGATTTATTATTGACCCACTAATTAAAGGTTTAATGCATAAGGTGTTTGACGGGCATGTTTCTCGTATATGCGTTATTACGGAGATAATACAATGGTTTAATTAAGTCCTTATGTACTATGTGCTGTATATAATGAAACTTTCTTATGAATTTCTTCAGAATATAGGTGATGATATATCTTTTCATTGTCTTCAATTCAAAAACTTGTCATATATGTTGCAAAAAGAATTGATCTCACTACTTCATTTGGACCGATTGAACATATACATGTGTAAGGTTACATTGCATGCCATTTTTAATCTACTATTGATATATGTCATTAAGTGTGTAGGTCTGCCTGGTGATCATGGTGGTTTATTCATCTTTAAATATATGAACAAAGCTACGTTGGTCGATACTAGGCATAAGATTAATCATATTGTTTAAATAGAAATAGAGTGAAATGAATAATTGTGTGTCTAAAGAATTAGTAATATTGTTTCAAGCATATGAAACCCATGTGGGATATTGTTAGAACTCTAATAGTCAAGATTAAATATAGAAATTAATACTCGTTATGGTGGGTGTTAAATGTCCGAGGAGTAATATATTGATATTTATTTCTAGATTATATGTCATAAATTGATATCAATATTAGGGTTTGATAGGGACTCTAAACCATTGGTATAATACTGGATGGTCCCAAACTTACAAACACACACAAACAATTTTATATTCAATCTTGATCCTCATAATTGAAATTTGTTTGACGATATATTAAGGGTATTTGTTGATGAAGACCATCACACATTGTTTATATTTCGTTATGAGTTGATTGATAATTCTTTATTCGTAAAATATTGCATTGAATAGTAACCATCAAGTGGTATTAAAACATGTTCTTATTGTTCTATTGATTTGGGGATTATTGTTCTTATTTTAAATCTCATATCTGAATAGATTCTTAGATATCTGCTCCGCGGATTTGAAATACAATCCTCGATTGATTCCAATAGATGATTATTATTTGATTCAATGGCGAATTTTACGAACAATGCATTAATGTTGAATTAAGCTAATCTTTTGGGATCTACAACGAAAGCTCCATTGCTCAATCATGAGCATTGTGATCAACAAACAAATCCAATGGAGGATTATTTGTCTGATATTGATGAATATTTGTAGAAATCTATTACTAAAGGTGCATTTGCTAATGTTCAAGATCGTTTGCACCAGGTGTTGCAACTGAGAACGAAGCGATGACAGCTGCCAACAAGAAGAAAACTGATAACGATAAGCGATACATGCATGAACTCCGAATCGGATTGCCTCCTAATGTTTACAATCACGTCAGAGGATCAAAATCAGTGAAAGAACCTTAGGATAAACTGAAGATCCGATAAGAAAGGACTAAGAAGTTGAAGAAAATTGTGATCATGAATACCCTCTTAGACTGTAGTGAGTTTTCATAAAAGCAAAATGAGTCGACTAATCAAACGTTTGAGAGATTTAGCGATCTGATCTACAAGTTAGAGAAGTATAACATTAGGAAAAGCATACATGAAATCAACGCTAAGTTCATGAAGAGTCTCTAAAAAGAATGGAGAAACATTACAATCATGTTGAGTCCCATGATATTATAGATTTATATTCTCTAGGTAAACAATTAAATCTCTTGAAATCACACGAAGGTGATGTACTAGACAATGGTGATGAAAAATCAAGTGCGGATCCTTTAGCACTCATGTCAAAAACAGAAGAAGAAACTGCGGAAGAGGAAGAAGAGGTAGAGTATGAGTATAACGTAGACGGTGAAAGTGTTACTTTATACTCTAAAACAACAAAAATTCGTTAAATGACCTAGTGGTATCTGAAGTGGCTTTAGTAATAACAACTTCACAAAAACATTTTCCAAATCTGCTGATAATCCATCCAAATAAAACATGATTCCATTCCGAAGACAGAAAAAAAGTTACTGGGTGATTCTAGATATGACTATAACTACTGTTTTGGGAAAAAAAAACATCAGTCTAGAGATTGTATGTTGAAGAAACAATTATGAGAAGAAGGAGAAAGTTAAGGACAAAGCCTATTTTGCCAAAAGACTGAAAAGATCAAGGCGAATGCTCAAAAGTTATCTTTGGTTGCTACATGAGAGAAGGAAGATGATGGCACTTATTAGGTGTGGTCTTCGTGTTAAGACAGTGAAGAAATGTGCAAACCTACACATGTATGGTGTCCATTCACAAGACGAAGCAGGTTAATGATGTTTGAATGATAATGATGAAAGTGGAGGTAATGAAGAGATGGGATAAGGCGAAGTGATAGGAACTTGCTTGATCACGAAGATCATTGAATCATACTCGAACTCTCGATTGACTATTCCCGATGTAACGTCCCAAATCCAGCAATAAAATTTTTCGTTTTAAAACGATTCAAATGTAGAAAACGAGTTATCAATAAAAACCATCCAAATTAAAACATAATATTTTAAACATGTAAACCGTATTTAACAAAACATTTGGAAACATTATCCAGCGGAAGACTTGATTATCAAATCCTCAGATGCGGTACAGTCGTGCCGTGCTTCAAGTTCAAGCCAACAAATACCTGAAAAAATAGTTAGGGTGAAAGAGTAAGCACAAAGCTTAGTGATTTCCCAATATACCAAACGATCCATTCCATAACACAAAATCACAAAGGTCTCCTAGCTTGACCCGGACAACCTGGATCTCGGGCTTGCCCCGATCCGCCTCGGCTAGAACACACGAGCTTGCCCCGTTCCGTCCGTCGTCGAATCAACTCATTCTTTAATCTTCGAGTGCCCAAGTACGACCGGTCATGCATCGTCCTTTGTCATGCAGCAAGCCTTGGATCGATCAACTCATTCTTTAGTCGCCGGAACAAATCCGACGACCGTCACATAAAAGCATAACAGCCTAAGCATACAGACTAACCCATCGGGTTTCTATTATCAATTCAACAGTCAAATAACGTAAGGCACTCCTAGCTACCACACATTACTGCATACGGTAATTAAGTTACCTACATATGTAACTTCACCCATAGTATAATGAGAAGACTCACCTGATCCGCAAAGCCAAGCAGCACTCCACGCGCACGTCTTCAGATTCGATAATGTGAACTTCCTAACAAGGGTAAACTCCACTTAGAACTTCCTGAATCCCAAACATGATAAACTACTATGACCGGTACCCCGAACCCTTAATTTTGACCAAAAGTCAAACTAGACAAAAAAGTCAACGGTCAAAGGTCAAAGTCAACAAAAGTCATCAGGCATAGTTAGCGCCGCTAAATTTCCTAGTTAGCGTCGCTAACTATGAACAGCCTCAAAAGTCCAATAAGCTCTTATTCAATTCAGTCGAAGTCTTAAACCCTCCAGGAACCTTCCAAACAGTCCCTAAGTCCATAAAAATCCTAATTTTAACATCCAAACATAACCATGCAAGCTCAAGAACAAGATCTAAATCTAAAATGGCTCAAAACTCACAAAACTATCCAAGAGAGCTTGGCTTACTCTCTAAACCAACTTAATGGTTCTAAATCAGAACTTAAAGGCATAAAGTTCCAAACTTTATCCTTCCCCATTATGGACAATCACCAAAAGGGACCATAACACTAAATTAACCCATAAAAACCGATAGAACCATAAAATTGCATAAAAGTGAGAACTTTACTCACAATGGTTCGACAAGTGTAGATCTGTGAAACTTCAACCAAAAGAAACCACTTCTAGCATCACCAACAGTCTTCTAACACCATCCAAGCATCAACAATCCTTCTCAAGAGACCAAGAACACCAAAAATCACTCCAAATGACCTAGAGAGGGAAAATCACGAGTTTAGAGGCTAAAAGGGTGCAAATGGCGGCTGCCTACCCTTAAATACGGCCGAAGCATGAAAATCTAGGGTTTTGGCCCAAACAGGATGTAATACCTAAATTTTAAATTATAGAATAATTATGTTAAATATATATTTATACGAGATTAGATGAGTTAAAACGTGAGTTACGATGTTTAAAAGTTAATCAAAGAAAAGTAGGATGTTAAAAGAGATAAAAGAAATAAAAGAAATTTGGTTTAAGTGAAACCCGGGTCGGGTTGTATAAACCGGGTCGGGTTACGTATCTTGAAGCGAACGAAAAATTAGTCGAGACGTAAACTGGGGCAGGTTCAGAAACCCGGGTCGGGTTCTGACCAACCCGGGTCGGGTTCTGACCAACCCGGGGCGGGTTCTATAACCCGGGGCGGGTTCCTGTGCAGGTATAAATACCCCTTTTGACCTCATTTCGTCATTTTACGAACCACAACCACCAAAATGCGATTTTGAGAGCAAGGAGGGTAAAAATTAGTCCTTTTGAGCAAGGAGGACATTTAGCGTCGCTAACTCATAAGTTAGTGTCGCTAACTGCAAATGTGCAAACCCACTGACCAAGCAACCATTAGCATAGTTAAAATAGATGTTAGCGTCGCTAACCAAGACAGTAGTGTCGCAATGTCAAGGTTAGCGGTGCTAACCCCACATCCAGCCCAAAAATCTGAAACTTGCTTCTTTTCACATTGAACTTGAACTTTTCAGGATTAGGGTCTTACACCCGAGTACGTATCTCAATTACCCACCTTGTTAAATATTCTTGAATCTAATTTTAGTGTTGATCAAGATTTTGAATGCGATGGATACAAAGCTCATCTCAGACTTCTCAACCTTCACTACTAGAAAAGGGAATGTTTTGGTATTTTTAACACATTAAATCACCCAGATGGAAAAGTTCGACTCAACCGTAGAGAAGAAACTCAACAATTCACCGAGTCCCCCAGACACATCGCTAGATAGTATTAAATTTTTTATGATGACCAGATCATCAAGGATCTGTGGGGCATTATATATCTGGGGATGAATAAAAGAAACGGTCTTGTAGTCAATATATTTTTTGATGTAGACTACAAGGGAAAACTTCCTTCAAAATTTTTTGGTATTTTTAACACATTAAATCACCTAGATGGAAAAGTTCGACTCAACCGTAGAGAAGAAACTCAACACTTCACCGAGTCCACCAGACACATCGCTAGATAGTATTAAATTTTTTATGATGGTCAGATCATCAAGGATCTGTGGGGCATTGTATATCTGGGGATGAATAAAAGAAATGGTCTTGTAGTCAAGATATTTTTTGATGTAGACTACAAGGGAAAACTTCCTTCAAATTTTTTTGAAAAGTATTATGGTTTCGATCACTGTCTGCAAGAAGAACGAAGCTAGAGAAATAAGTGAGCTTAAATATCATCTTACTTAGTGGATTGTAGTTAGGGATGCAATTCTAGATGTTATATCTCTCTGTTGACTTCGTCTTTTCGAGCACTTCAACACAAATAGGGAGATTATTGGGAACATATGTTGTATCGAAGTTAGCACAGTGAAGATTGCCGAAGTCATCCAACCGAAGTCTAATTTGTACTTGGCGAAAGAAACCAACTAATTGAGGCGTATAAGTTTGTACCGATGTGACATAGGTTATCCTGATCCTAACGTGTTGCGCATGTTATTAAGAGCAATCATTTGAGCTTTATGCAAACCTAGTTGTCACATTGCGATTGGTCGTTGATTACACCGCCTCAACTATGTATAAATATGAGGCGTGTGCTAGGTTTGAGACATCGATTACATAGAGTCTGTATTCTATGTTCTTCATATCATGCTCGTTACTTCGGTAAATTTGAGCACAATCTTTGTACTTTAAACCCTTAATCATTCAACATATTGAATTCCTGAATATCCTTTGTTGTGAGTTGGTAGGTAATTGTTTTTCATAAATTGCTACATTGAAAAGAAGACGACACAATCAATGTATCAAGATTTTAATTTATTTTACATCTTAATGATTTAATTATATGGTTTCGATCTATGATTAAAAATTACGCTATCAAGCGGCAGAATATATTGATGAAGCAAATTGGTTACATACACAACAAAAAAAACATAAAACAATGGTAACACACAAAAAGTACATATGTATAAAATGATTTTTCTAATTGCTCAAACAAATAAGAATTGTAAAAAGGAGCATAACCTACTCAACTACTATGATATTAAGCCTCCACACCATTCCATTTAAGGTCACGTCCCAGATCAAGCTACTTCATGTCTAACCTTACATTATCTTCTTACTTCATTCATGGACATCCTCTCCTCATAGCACCATCAATTGTCAACATTTCTACCATTTTATTCGTTATTATCTATAGCCTCCTTTTGAAATGTCCATATTAATGAGATATGCATTCCCTTATTTTTCTAGAAATCGACTCCACATTATGTGTAATTCTTATTGTTGCTTTCAATATCATATGCATCAAAGTTCTACCCTAATACCATAACAACATGCTCATCGTTATAGTTTTGTTTTCATGTTATGCTTCTTCTTACTCGTCCAACATTCAAATCTATACATAATAGTGAGCCTAATTGTGTAACGTCCCAAATTCAGTAATAAAATTTTCATTTTAAAAGTAATACAAATTCATTAAACAGGTTGTCAAATAAAACCATCCAATTTAAAACTTAATATTTAAAACATACAAATTGTTTTTAACCAAAAAAATTTATAAACGTTATCCAGCGGCAAACTCAAATACCAATTCTTTAGATGCGGTACAGTCGCGTCGTGCTCCAAGCTCAAGCCAACAAATACCTAAAAAATAGTTAGGGTGAAAGAGTAAGCACAAAGCTTAGCGAATTCCCCAAAATACCACACGATTCATCACATAAACACAATTATCTCCCTCGGGTGCCCAAGTACGACCGGCCATGCATCGTCCTTGATCATTCAGCAACCCTCGGGTTTAAACATCCTCGAGTGCCCAGGTACGGCCGGCCAAGCATTGTCCTTGATCATGCAGCAACTCTCGGAGTTATCAACTCATTCTTCGACTCACGGGTTTGCCCCGATATTGTCTATAATCAACTCAGTCTTCAGTTTTCGGAACGAATACAACAACTGTCACATACAAGCATAAAAGCCTAAACATACAGCCTAACCTATCGGGTTTCTATCATCAGCTCAACAGTCAAATAACATAAGGCACGCCTAGCTACCATACATTACTACACATAGTAATTAAGTTACCTACGCATGTAACTTCACCCATAGTATAGTGACAAGACTCACCTGATCCATAATCGCAAGCTATACAACACTCCACGCAAGTGTCCTCAGATCTCGACAAAACGAACTCCCTGACAAAGGTAAACTTCACATACTCCTTAAACTCCAAACAGGATAAACCTCTAAAGCCGGTATTCTAAACCTTCAAGTCTGACCAAAAGTCAAACTGATCAAAAGTCAACGGTCAACAAATGTTAAAAAAGTCAAACTGGCCAAGATTAGTACCGCTAGTCCTTTAGGATTAGCACCGCTAATCCCGTTGTTCATCCAAACGACCATTAAGTGCTTAATACCTCAAGCCAGATGCTACAACTTTACAGAGTTGACATTAACAGTCCCTTGAGTCATAAAAACGTGAACTTTATCAACCAATCTTATCCAAACAAGCTCATGGTGAAGATCTAGTTCAAAAATGGTAAATAGTAATACTAAGCTCAAGCTTCAACCAAAATGCTATTAAGACTAGGATAGGGTTTTATTCCTAAGGATTTAAAAGCTAAAGGAAGAAAAATTCATTCCTTAGTTCCTACATCCTACCCTCATCCAAGGTATGGAGCCATCATTGCCTCATGAAGCTCATAAGAAACTTATATCCTCAATTCCAATCAACATAATCAAGAAAACAAGGATTAGTACACTTACAATGGTCCAGAATATCAGCAACACAAGCTTTACTTCCCAACAAGTCCTCTTAGCACCTTGCTTCCTTCTCTTCTACCAAAAACCTTCAAAACTTCAAGAAATGAGCCAAGAACACTAATGGAGGCTAGAGAGAGGTTTTCTAGGGTTTTCCCAGGGGTTTGGGATGAGAAATGACGGCCACAAGTGGGTTTACAAACTGAAATACGGCCCATAACATGATTTAGGGCTCAAAAGCTGATACAGACCATTAGCGGCGCTAACATCCATATTGGCATCGCTAATGCTCGATCATGTATGACCACAAAACGTCCAGGCTTCCTTCGCAACTGATTCGTGATTTTCAAATATTAGCGCCGCTAACCACCAGGTTAGTGCCGCTAATAGCATATTCCCCATTTTCTTATATTTTGAACTTAAAATAAATCCACACCTGATCCTGGTTCTTACAAATTGCCACTCTACAAAATTTCCCTTTTGATTTTTAATGGGATATTATTGTCATACAAGATTTATGTGGTCGCCGTCGACTTTAACCAACATGTTTATATATGTTTACATAACGTCTAATTCTACGCCTTATCCCCTATGAATTATAAACCCCAAGTACCAGAAACTCTATGTGGGTGTAAAACATGTTCTTACATACTTACATCTACTTATTATCATTTCACTCATTGTTAATATTGAAACTATTAAAATTATTGATATGAAACTTCTCCTCTTTGAACATTGTCCTCCAGGTCTCCAATCTAGAATTCAATCAATCTAGTCACAACCTCCAACTCTATGCAATCAACAAAAACATACACAAAGACACACTAGGGAATCTCATGAGATATCGTGTCTAATTACTACTTAGAAAGACTTCATGTCTCCATGTTGCGTTAGATACTATTTGTAGACCAAAAATACAAATATAAAGTAGCCTTAACGAATCCCTACAAGAGCATTTTAGCTTATAAGATTGTCAAAATTGTTTCACAAGATATTGTATGCCTTCTCCATGTTGATGAACGCATTACAGAAATCCTTATTTCTTTCTATATATTTCTTTATAAGACATCTGTGAGGTGGATCTCCTCAATCGACGTCCTCTCAGGCATAATATTAAAATGATTTTCTAAAACGGACCTAACACGATACAACATGGCATCTGAAACTCACTTTTCATGGTATGACTAAGTAACTTAATGCTTTTATAATTTGTTGCAACTTTGAGCATCTCAATTTTAATTATAACTCAGTATTACTACAGTAATAGAAGACATCGTAGGAGTAAGATAATTCTAAAAAGATCTCTCAACCACTTAACTCCCTCTTTCCCAAGGCACTATCACGAACCAAAAGAATGTTGGCCGAATCCTTTAGTTTTGTTCCTCTTATTCAACTCAAAGTCCTCTTTTACTTTCTCACTACTAATCATTTAACATCAACCCTTGTTATATGGGCGGTATCTCCCTGACATTCTCATCGGATACTATTATTGTCACTTCTTGTAGGAGTATAAAATATGTCAGGAGTTGTCTTTTTGGTCAACGGGGACTATTACTAATTTGATTTATTATTTTTTGATTATTTTTTAGGAAACCTCAAATTTAATCAAAATTTATATTTTTATAAAGAATTTGTAGATTTTAAAGGTTGTGCTTATTTATTATATCTTTAATGTTTATAAAAAAATAAGAAAAAGCTATAAGAGCAACAAAATGTATTTTTAATTCCTTTTCTAATTGACAAAATTATTTTTACTTTTTTTTTTAATAATGCTGAAGGTATAATAATAAGTTTACGTAAATTATATTATAGTTTTTCTTAAAACATGAAAATCAATTTTGTGGAAATTTTAATATGCGTAAATCATAACTTATTTTTTTTTTATGAATTATTTATAAAAATATCGAAAATAAACATTGAAAGATGATAAATTTTAACATATTACTATAAAAATAAAAAATGATAATTTTGATATGTTAATACTGGGATACAAAAACTAGTAATTAATACTTGATTTAATATGATAACGATTTTAACAAGTTATTTCTATGCATAGAAAATAAAGTCAATTATAAGGGTGTTAATATAGTTATGCTGGTGTCAATATAATGATAAGATTGACGAACCCTTGTATATAGTAAAGAAAGAAAATAATACATATTTTCTTTCAAAATCATCAACATTCACTATATTTTGGTTGTTTGTGATCAAAATTTTAAAATAATTTATTAATTTTTTAAAAGGCTAATAAATCAAAAAAAATGTTTGATAAATCTAATATGATTTTTCCAAACAGCTTGTGTATTACCTTAAAAAAATATACGGAAAAGCATTTATCATCTGATTTTTTTAAAATTTATTTTAATTTTTTTTATTTTAAATTACCACGACATCATTCGTTTAAATTATCTACCTAACTATTTTAGTCATTTTACATGTTTAAATTAAATGAAACACTTAAAAAAAACTTATTAACTTATTGACTTTTGTAATCATAAAAGCTAATCCAAACATCCTTAAAAAAACACATTTTATCATCACTATTTGTCAATAAACACTCTTGCTCAAAACCACTTTTAGAATTCAAAAACAATGGTAAACACCCCTTTAATACTCTTAAGGCGTGTTTGATTTAAATTTTTTAATGGAATTCAAAGGAAATGAAAAGAAAATTTCATTCCAAAATGTGTTTGGTTAAAAAATCTATGGAATAGAATTATATAAAATTTCATCAAATTCTACATACAATTGAATTTGTCATTCCATTATATAAACCCAAAGAATTTAAACCCCATTACGTTATCGCTTCTTATCTCCAACTAAATTGACAAATTTATCATGATCAATATTTTACTTCCTATCTCTGCGATTTGGAAGTTATATCATGTACACATTATTAGAAAATTACTGGACAAATAACAACCTTACAATTTTACATTAACTCATTTATGGTATTATTAAATGTTATATTTAATTTAAGTAAGTAATGATATTCATGTTCAATTATGAATAATGATAATATGTCTCTTGCTGAGTCTAAATGCAAACGTTTATTATTCTTATAGTCACAATCATATAATTTTTTGTTATATGGTGTTATTTAGTTATTTTTATAAATACAAAAATAATAAAAAATAATAAAAGGTAGTTTAATCTTTTTATATATTTTACATTCCAATTTCGTTGATAAAACTTGCAAACCAAGCAGAATTAACAAATGATTCTATATCGTTATATGTCAACCAAACGCGTTACAGATTTAAATTCCTTCGGATTCCAATTCCATCAAATTCTCATTCATCCAAAAGATTTCAATTCATTTTTAAACATTCTGTGAACCAAACGCACCATTAGCATTTATATATGAATTTTATTCTTCTCTCTCCCTTAACCTTGCTTGTGGATTATATTCTTCATCGTTTTGTGTCCGGTCTATTGTACATCTCTCCTTATTCACGCCACCATTATTGATAATAATATTACTTTATACTTCCAATTTCTATTTTTTTTTTCTTTGGATGTTTCAAATAATATATAAAAATACAATTCTAATACTTATATGCTTTAAACAAAGCGACAACAAATAAAATGGGTGACATGGTGATGAAATCAAATCTAGGTTCCCTTTGAAAACTATATTCGTCTTGAATCGAGACGACTTTCCGGCTTGGGAGGAGGTCGTTGTAAATTTGAATTTGGTGCTCTTTTGTCAAATCAATTTATTTTAAAGTATTTTTCTTAGGTGGTTGTGTATACATAACTGATTGCATAGCCTTTTTCTATGCAATAGAGTATCTTAAAACCAACTACCTTGGCCTTGTCGATGTTGATAATCAATAATTAAAATCGGTTGTAAGTCCATGATAATATTTTTCGAATAAACCTTCAGAATAATCAGTGGTAAAGTAAATACAAGTAAATTAAATTTTGTCCTTGTACTTTGGACGATATCATCCGTTCAATTTAATGTCCAAATCATTGTAAAATAGTTTTAAATTTGAACTATGTGGTATATAAGTAGTTTTAACCTTATATATCTTTTAGAGAACAAGACAAATTAGGGTAATTTCCTTAATCAATCTTCAAGATTTAGACAAAAATTAGTGGATTGACGAAAATAGTGATGATTTTTGCAAATGACCTGAAAAAAACCTTGACAGCTATGCAATTCATATTTTTCTTTGAAGTTGTTTGGATACACCCACCAAGGAAAAACCCACAATGGGCTGTGAAAATCGTATATGGGTTAAAAATTCTAAGTCATGGGGAGAGATATTGGGCCTGAAAGTGGTCCCTCTTATTTAAGGTATTTTTTTCATTTTCGTCATTTTCTCACTGGATTTTCGCAAATTATATATATTATATATTATATATTATATATTATATATTATATATATAAACAGTCCTACTTTAGTTTATTACAATTTTTACCCCTGTAATTTTAATTTGTATAATTATAATTTTAGTCCCTATAGTTTTGATTTTTATTAATTACAATTTTGGTCCCTATAGTTTTGTTTGCTAGTTTAACATTATTACAGTTTTGATCCATGTAGTTTTAATTTGTTGACTTCCTTAACCGCAGCAACGCACGGCTCCCTTCCGCTCGTTGCATATATATGTAATCCATCTACAGATAGGAGTGTTGGCATATCTGGCTTTCCATTATCAACGACGGAGATTTAGTTGGACGTATGTGATGCATGATCTGCCTCGGAAATATTGTCTAATTTTTGTGATATCTCTTCATCTTCATCTTTGTTCTTGATTTTGTTTACATATACTGTTATATATATACAATTCCCGCCGTGAATGAACAGTACCACTTTAGTTTTATTACAATTTTTACCCATGTAGTTTTAATTTGTATAATTATAGTTTTAGTCCCTATAGTTTTAATTTTTAATGAACAGTACCATTTTAGTTTTATTACAATTTTTACCCCTGTAATTTTAATTTGTATAATTATAGTTTTAATTTTTATTAATTACAATTTTGGTCCCTATAGTTTTGTTTGCCAGTTTAACATTATTACAGTTTTGATCCCTGTAGTTTTAATTTGTTGACTTCCTTAACCGCAGCAACGCGCGGCTCCCTTCCGCTCGTATATATACATTGCTTGCTGCTTAACATGAGCCGTTACTGTTCATTTTTGGGTTTTGCTATATTGCGCCGGTAATATTTAAAAAATATTTTGGCAAATATAAAGACAAATCTTTGAGTAGCTTGCTGGTTAAGATGTTGTTTATTCATGGTAAAGACTCATGTTCGATTCCCGTATCTACCCTTTTTACACCTCTAATTTTCAAACCAGTTCCCACCCACCATCGATCTCCACACAGTGTACAAGGCTCCAACACTTTTTTTAGCTTTTCAAATTTAACCCATTTCTTATTTCTTCTTCCACTTTTGCCACCAACTTTTTTACTTTTTCCAAGTTTGAAACAAATTCTAATTTTTATAAAAAATATTATTGGGATAATTGTTTTATTATGGATTTTGAAACACATAAAAGAAATACATTCTTTTTTTGCATCTTTCTTAATAACTTTGTGGTTTACATAATTAGTATTTCTTAAACATAATATTTCCATCTTTTATAGGTTTTCGTTTGGCCTTTTTTTACTCCTAAACGACACAAAATCACTTCTCTTTGTCACCATACTTATTCCATTAATTAACAAAAGTGAAAATATAAAATCGTAGATATTATTCTTATTAAACAACAAAAAGAAGTTGTATCACTCATAATATAACAATTTAATTTACTATAATATGGGAAGTGGATGATTTTAGGGTCATTGACACCTACAAGTATCTTAAAATGATCTAAAAAACTATAAAATATCACCAACAAGCAATACTAGACATTTAATTTCCATGATTTGTTACAATGCATAATAGGTGTTTTGTCTTTTCCTTCACGTTCCTTCGATAGAGAATGAACATCGACGCATAAAAAGAATCTAAAATACCAAGAAATCTGAGTTCCTTTTCATTACTTTATTTTATAAATAAATGTATTCATATAGTAGGCACTATTATTCCCAAAATTACATGTATGTTTTGTTTAGGTGTGATGTTTTTCACAATTTTTCAATATACAAGTAACTTAAGCAGGTTTTTCTTGAAAACAATAAATTCGGTTTCAGAAAAACAATTACATTAATTTTTCCATATCAGATTTCGTAACTAACTACGCTTTATATAATAATAACATATATACGTTTCCTCCTTCTCATAAGGTTATAATTTTTATATTTTACTCACTTAGTACTAATGTTTACTACGGTTTATATAGCATTTCCTCTTTTGATGTAAGATACGATTTCGTTCCCTGCATACGATCATTCCACGTATGGCGTTTCCGTACATAAAATAACGAAATGATAATAAAAAATAGTTTCGTTCTGAACTTTTCACATATCTATTTTACAAACATTGTTACAAATTCATATCCGCAGCGAAGCGCGGGCAATACACCCTCGTTGAAAAAATTCTCTGTCAAGAAAATGACAAAAAGGAGGAAAATCAGTTGGAAACGGTATTTTTTTTATGTCTCAATGTTATTTACTCAAAACCTAACATTTATCCAATGCAAAAAGTGAGATTTTCGCAGACGAATGCCTGCGAAAATCTTGTTTTTTAGTTGACAAATCTAACATTTTCGTAGAAGCCATATGCAAAAATGTTATACTGGTATGCTAAAAGTTCATATTGCCCTTAAAGATTACGTTTTTAATCACAGTCTACAACATTTATTCGATCGCCACGACTGACAATAGAGAATGACATGATACATGATGTGGCAAAGTAAAATTTTGAATAATGTAAAAATGATGAAAATATGGATATATGTGTGTTAAGACTTTCTATTAAGTCATTATGAGGCTATTATTTCATTTGGAATTTAGTTTTAAAGACATAAGGGTAAAATGGAAAATCATGAACAAAAGTTTTGTAAATATTAAGGTTATATTTGAAAGTAATTATCTCAAAATCTAAAAGAAATTGAGAAAAAGTTATCAATGTGACTTTTGTAATATTTATAGTAATAAAAATATAGGAAAAAAATTAAAGTCAACAATGAAGAATAGATGAAGGTTTGAAAATGATAAAAAAATGAAAAATAGGTAAATGCTTATGTTTGAGGGTCTGTAATGAGAAATCTGATTAGATTTAGAACTAAGTCAATAATGAGAAGTTATAAAGCTTATTCTCATATTTCCAAAGATATAAAGTTTGCAAACAGCAGGTATCATATGTAGGAGATATGACAACTCAAAAATCAAGAAACATTAGGTGTAAATGCAATTTTTTTACCAAGGCATGGATTAGTAAGGGTATTTTCCTACACTTTGACCGGGTCAAAATTAGAATAATTTGTGTGTGCCTTTTGTCCCCGTTTTCGTCAAACACCAAAATGGGAGGATGTTTCTTGGTTCCTTTTGCATGCGATTCCAAAGAAAAAGAGAGATCAAGCGATTGTGAGATTGATAAATCGAGAAAGAAAAAGAAGCAAAAGAGAGACATAGAGAGCATCAACAAGGAATCGATGGCCTCTGCCGCGATCTGAATTCTTCAGAAGAAGCAACGGGACGTTGGTGGTGGTCGGAAACGGTGCCGGAGACAGCGTGGGATGCCGCTGGTGGTGCGAGGTGGCCAGGAACAACCCTTTTGTGGTTGGAAATTGGTGCAATCAACCTAATTTCTTCACTATGACAGAAAATCAAAGGTAAATCCCTAGACCTAGTTAAGTTTTTCAAATTATTTGAAAGTTCATTGGTCTATGATGGATTTGGGTGTTGATTAAGGAAATACATTGTGTCATAAGTTCAAGAATCTATCAATGATTAGAACTGAATTTTGTTTTATTCATTTAAGAATTTAACAAATAGAATATAAATGTATGAAATTATGTATAGAATTGAATGTAGTTTTATTCATTTATGGATACAACTGGATGAATAGATAGTTCTATTACATTGTTAGTTAGATAATTCATGAACATTATTTTTTATTATAATTTTTATTATAGTTATAGTCATTCATGATAAACATAATCTTGAAAATATCTCAAAAAGTTCATTTTTCATGTACACTTTCTTTCACTAATAAATACAGTAGAAACGATTTCTTTATTTCTATAAGAATGTAGTTAGAAAACAAAATCAATAAAATTATAAAATTATATTTTTTATTCATTTATGAATAAAATCATATAAATCATGTGATGCAAGAAAAAACTTTTGATTTTTTAATTCAATAAGAAGAATTTATTAATTTTTTATATTCCATTATTAAAAAGAGAAGAAAGGTTAATTAATTAATTTTTTAGTTAACTATCAATCAAAATCCTAAATTTTAGGAAAGTATGATTAAAATTTATTTTGTTATAATTTAATTAAAATACACAATTACTAACATGTCCTTATATATTGCACAGTTCACTGCTCGCGCGTTATCAACTTTTCTAGTATTCTCGATTCAACATTTGTGTGTATGTATAACTTTGTTTGAGTCAATAATAATATCTCGTTAATTGATTTTTTTTACGAAAAAATTTGACGATTCACCTTCTAATGGAACGTCTTAACCTATTAATAAGTTTTTCTTTTTGAAAAATAAGTATATGACAAAAAACTTCTTAAAATAAGAAGGGTTCATGGGCTTATTCGGTCTCTCAAATGATCATTGACTATATATATTTATATATATATATATATATATTTAATTCAATAAGAAGAATTTATTAATTTTTTATATTCCATTATTAAAGAGAGAAGAAAGGTTAATTAATTAATTTTTTAGTTAACTATCAATCAAAATCCTAAATTTTAGGAAAGTATGATTAAAATTTATTTTGTTATAATTTAATTAAAATACACAATTACTAACATGTCCTTATATATTGCACAGTTCACTGCTCGCGCGTTATCAACTTTTCTAGTATTCTCGATTCAACATTTGTGTGTATGTATAACTTTGTTTGAGTCAATAATAATATCTCGTTAACTGATGTTTTTTTACGAAAAAATTTGACGAGTCACCTTCTAATGGAACGTCTTAACCTATTAATAAGTTTTTCTTTTTGAAAAATAAGTATATGACAAAAAACTTCTTAAAATAAGAAGGGTTCATGGGCTTATTCGGTCTCTCAAATGATCATTGAATATATATATATATATATATATATATATATATATATATATATATATATATATATATATATATATATCTTTACTTCTAATAAAACATTATTGAAACTGCCACGTGGCATCCTCTTATTCTTCCTCAGCCTTATTTTGGCGCTCAAATGATTCCTACGTTAATCTAATACGTAACCTTCCCCTTCAATCTCGCCTTTCAGTTTCGAAACAGGATTTAAATTTTCTGTTGATCTGGGGAATGATATTCGCCCTTTTCTCCATATATTTAGTCCTGATTCACCCAAAGTGTATGGCGTTTGCTTAATTAGCAAGGTTTCTTAACTTCCTTCAGATTGAGTCGTTTCATTTTCGATCTCGGGTTGATATCCGGTTTGAATTTAGGCTTCAGCAGGAGTAGCCTTAAAGAACGTGAGTTCTCCTTTTCTGGTTTATGCATATACTGTAATATCGTGTTTAATTAGTTGATTTAAGTATGTAAATTGATCTCTCTTTCCTTCTATTCATTTTTCTCTCTAGCATCAAGTCTGGTTTGCGGTTTGTGTTGTTAAAACGTGACAACTTTTATGATGCACACAAAGTGCTCGATGAAATGCTAATCCTGTTTCTTCTTTATTCGCTAAATATTCTCATTGTAACCCTTCTAGAGAAATACCACACAGTCTATGATTTTGTTGTTGTTGCTAACTCACTCAATACCGAGCTTCCATTTTTGTTGCACAGGTAACAATTATTGCCTTTCACGAGACTTAATCGCCCTTTTCAAATCTCAATCGACAGTCTTATTCATTATTGATTTCTCTTTAAGTAGTTACATATTAGGTATTTAAATTGAATTCGGGAGCGACACCTGATGATAACTTATCGCAGCTGTTCATATTTCTTTAACGAAATTAAATCATTCTTCATTTTGTTGAAGATGCTAGCGGTTTTCCTTTTGGTTTTGTTTTCTGATTCTGTTGTGGGTAAGGAATGTACCAATAGTCCAACCAAACTCTCATCGCATACTTTCCGATACCAATTCCTGAATTCGAAAAACAAACATGGAAGCATGAAGTGTTATCGTCTCATGACCATTTGACCCCCACTGATGATTCCAACGACAATATTGAACCTTCTCAAATACCTTCCCCGCCTTCAACCACCGTCACCACTGCTGCGTAAACAAGAAATATACTAGCTATTGATTATCTTCAAACCAGGTAAACAATATTGAATCTGTTCTCTATCTTATGTCTGTATCCTTATCTTCACTTTGAAAGTCGCCCACGAAAGATCAAGAGCTGCAGTTTATATAAGCTAAACAATTTGTACCCGAAGGTTTGGTGGCAAAGATTACAGGAAAAGAAGGGTTATATTTCTTTGGTAATTCTCCCATTTCCATATGTTGTTTGTTTAATTTGTCGTTGGTTTTATGTATAATAAATTGGGAGAATTTATTTTTCATGTCCTGTACTTGTCTTTGAGGGGAAGGAAGCCATGATTAGAGCCATATCTGAAGACCCCGCGAGTTTTGAGGTACACTTATGTTTCTTTTCTATTATATCTTGACAATAATTTAAAAAATTCATTCAATTGTAAGTTTTAGAGATACTCATCATTCTAAACCCATTTTTAATAGTAGATACACATTGAAAGTCGTTACTAAAAAATTCATTCAATTGTTAATTTTAGATATACTCTTTCGTTCTAAACCATTTTGTCTTTGATTTTTAAGTTTGAATATGTACTTTATGAAGTTGACACGGTAAAGTGGAAAGTTGTTGGGCAAATAGGTAATTTTGACATTTCTAATGAGGGTAAAAGGGTAAATAAGTTTAGCTCCATTCCTGAACCCAGTTGTAATAGTAGATACACCTAAAACTTAGAATGCAGGGGAAGCGGTGAGTGAACTTAAACATATTTATTGCTGGTTTCCATTCGAATTCAACTTTATGAAACTATCACATTTTATTCTCCAAGTATGTTAATATTTATCATCCATCCCACTGGCTTGAAAATACTCATCCTCTTTTCTAAATAACGTATTAAATATGTTTTTATATCATAATTGAACAGGATTCACATCATTAGTTGGTCAAATCCAAGAATTTTTTGAAGTCGTAGGTTCTCCATGCTTTATTTTATGCTTGGGTTTTCTTCTTTATACCATTTGATTGAATGCTTTTAATGTGTTTTGTTAAAACTAAGGTTTGTTTCTCAAAGAAGATCTGTTTCTTCATTAATAGTAATCTTTATTATTCATAAATTTCATACCAAGTTAAAAAACATAGTTTCTATTTTAACTTTGTATGTGTTTATCTATCTATATACTTTACTTTGTTTCTTCTCCTCTTATTATAAGATCATGAACAAGATCTATGGAACAAGATCTATTTCGTACAGGTATGCAGTTTACACAAGTATATGTTAAGTTAAATGAAAGGATTTATAAGGAAAGACAAAAATACCCTTGGAGCCTAAGGAGGAGTGGTGCAGAATTAGTTCTTTCTCCTTTTTTTTGTTAAGGCGTGAACTAGATAAATAACATTCTGTAGTTTATTTTTGTATTCCTATATTTGAGATCTATTGTTGATTGCAGAAAATCTTCAGAACATGGTATGTTATTTGGTGTCTTTTATCATCAATTTTATTTATCAAGTTTCTGTATAGGTTGTTGTGTTGATACCATAAAGCCCTCGTAACATTGTTATGTTGATTGTGTTTAAGATAAAGATATGTTCAAATGTTGATTATGAACAGGAGGATGGACACCGATATATTTTTATAATTTCATGTAACATGTATTGCCATCAGATTCAATTGTCTCATCATGATTTTCTTATGAGCAGCAACTAATCGTTGTAGAAGAAATTGTTTTTTGTGGGTTTGAGTGTTTTGCACCTAAATTCTTGATGGTTTTTTATTTCTACTTTGCGTATACATGCCATGAAGTTAAAAAGAAACATAATTATATAATTGTCATATATTTTTTAGATTATTAAATAAAAAGGAACATAAACTAACAATTTTTTTATAAACTAACGATTGTTTATATCTTTTCCTTATGTTTTTGTTGTAAATTAACTTTATTTATCATCATAGTTAAAAACAAAAAAATAATATAGAAACCAAAAACTAAAAAGGGAAAACTGACAATCGAAACCAACAAAATCCGTCGAAGTAAACGTAATCACCGAAACGAACTACTTAAACAATTTATGTCAAGTTCTCCAAATTACCCACTATTTTTCAATTGTGATCTATTTATCCTTTAAATCCAAATCCTAAGAGCCTATTACAAACCCAATATAGGATTTATACCAAGCTCAACAATCTACCATAAGATCATCCTTTTTTACACAAACCAACCAATAATAATTTGCCATTTATTAGTTCTAATATATTGATTATATGTAATGTGTTTATTAGTTTTCTTTATGTATCGGGTTATTATTACATGATCTACCATTGTGTGTATGTTCATTCTACTTATATTTCAATTAGGGATCAAATTTTTATTTTTTTGCAATTTTGGTCCTTGACTTGAAACCACATTTATTTCCTTGTAAATTGACTTCATTGAGTTAACAAAACCAAAATGCATTGCTATTTGACATTTAGAACCAAAAATGTGTTATTTTAATCCAAGTAAATCAAAATATATTGTCATATTATGCGAAAATACATAGTTGATGATGTAAAAACCAAAAAAATCAAAGTAAATTTTCTTTTTACGTAAAAATTTTTAACTTGCTAACCCGTGATTATCACGGGCTTATAACCTAGTATATATATATATATATATATATATATATATATATATATATATATATATATATATATATATATATATACATACATACATACATACATACATACATACATACATACATACATACATACATACATACATACATACATACATACACACACATACACACACACACATGCATGCATGCATGCACGCAGAAAGAAAAAAGAATTAAGTTCAAGTAAGAAATTAAATATTTATAAAAACTTAGGAACTGATCATCCAATCATGACACTTGGATCAAATTCACCACTTGCTTATATTTGTAAGGCCCTCGGGAGTGGGATCTTGGTAGATCTCACTTTTAGGGTGCCACCTCAGCAACTCTCTCTCCTCCCTTCATTCTTGGAAATTGTCACATCTTACTACCTCTCACTTCCTCTCAATTTTTAATTTAAAAACTTAATTAAAAAAATTAAAACTACTAATAACTTCAAAATATAATACTTCATTAAAATATAAAGTTACATTAAGTTCAAATTAAAAAAAATCGTACACGATAATTAAAACCTAAAATACGATAAATTAAAACCTAAAATACGATAATTAAAACCTAACTACGATCAGCGAAACCTAGGTAAGTTTTCACAACATTCCACGCATCGAGGTGCGTGAAATCAGTGTTGTGTGTCACCCGATACTCTTGTATGGCTAGCTCAACGATCTCAGCATCGGTGGTCCCCGGTTGTCGATTCGCCGATACTGGTGCGTAAATTTGGTTAAATTTATACAATTTAACTGAAATATGCCTCTATTTGTAATGAAGGTGATTCATACTTCGATAATGTATTGTACCCAAAATTCTGTGAAACGATTCCTCTATACGTTCCCAGAAACTGCGGTTGTTTCTCACAGTGTCGTCTTCAGATATGTTGATGAAGGCGGTTGCTAAAGCTGCCTCTTCTCGTTGAATCCATCCACAACGAATGTTTCCATTTCCTATCCCAGCCATTTTTTATTTTATATATATATATATATATATATATATATATATATATATATATATATATATATATATATATATATATATATATATATATATATATATATATATATATATGGAGAATGCATAAAAGGTTGAGAATGCGAGAATGATTCTGGACCAATCAATATAATGGTATATTAGTAATTATGTATTTCAATTAAATTATACAAAATAAAATTAGATAATAATTTCCTAAAATCTAGGGATTTGATTTACAGTTTCCTAAAAAAATTATTTGCTTGATTTTTTTAATTAACAGATAGTATAAATCATTTTTATCGTTTTTTTATCGAAATATCGGTTTTCTATTCGTATCAGTTGATTTAGATGGTTTTTTTATCGAAATATCGTTTTTCTACTTTTTTTTTTATGGAAATGTCATTTTTCAAGATAAGGTTCATAAAAATTACCGAATACGCATCTAATCATTAATGAATAAACATGTAATCATAAATGAATAAGCATGTAATGATATGTAAATATACATATAATCGTAAGTGAATACACATCTAATCATAAAATGAATACATATTTAATCATACATGAATACACCATTGTTCTTAAATAAATACACATTTAATCATAAAATGAATTCGTAGATGTTGTAGTTTTGATCGTTATTCTTTTTGCTACCATCACACATAAAAAACAAAGATGGGGCACCCATGAATATGATCATTGTTGTTTTTGCATTCACACCTGCAAAATAAAGTTCAACGATATCAAAAAATAATTATGCCCATGATAAATCAATCTACAGTTATAATCACAAATGATTATAACTTAATTGATATTTTAATCGTTTTTACAATTATAATCATATATGATTCTGGCCATATTTAACATATTCTAAGTTATAACCGATGTTCTAATCATTTAGACTATTATAACAATAATCATCTATGATTAACACCTCTCATCAATAGTGAGTAACTAATCACTTTTCCAGGTAGAAAAAGTTATAAAAATTTAAAGGCTGAATCGTTGATGATTATGGAAGTATATTCGATGATTATAACCATAAAATCATCAATGATTATAACCATATAATCATCAATGATTTTAACTCGTGTCGTAATCATTTATAAATAACATCCAAGTAGTATGTAAATTCATTTGAATTCCTATATTTGCAATTATAAATGATTACAACCATATTAATTATAAATGATTATAACGATAAATGATTATAACCGTATTGAACATTCTCAAAGCGATAATCATAAATCAATCATAAATTGTTGTAACGATATAATCTCAATGATTTTAACAGGTGTCCTAATCATTTAAAATTACATTCGAAGATTAAGCTTTTGAAGAAAAATGATTTCAATGTATAAAGGAAAAAAAAAAGCTTTTGAAGAAAAATGATTTCAATGTATAAAGGAAAAAAAAAGCTTTTGAAGAAAAATGATTTCAATGTATAAAGAAAAAAGAAAAATGATTTCAATGTATAAAGGAAAAACAAATTAAATATGAGATTGTTAAAACATATAATCAAAACAAATATAATATGAATTGTATTGGAAAACCAATTAACAAAATCCACATGAGCTCATACAAGAAATCGATCAGATAAAAAATCCACATGAGCTCATTCTTCAACTGGAAGTAAAACATCAAACCCAATATAGAAAAATGAACCAAATCCAAGATGACAAACCTGAGAATACGTAGCTGAATAGAAAATAAACAAATCAAATCCAATCAAATGTTGTAATGATTAGCCAGAAACTGAAAAGGTGTACCTTGAGGAGATATTATCTTCACCTTCGAACCTGTAAACCCACTTTTTGAGCTATAAATAGAAAATAAACAAATCAAATCCAATCAAATGTTGTAATTTAAAAAAAAGAAACATTCATATCGAACTTTGTAACATCAAATAACAGATGTCCTAAGCAATTGGTTGTAGCGATACCAGGTGTCCCTAGCGTGAAGAAAAGCTCCTTCTTGTAATTATCCCTAAACACCCAATTTGTGGCAACTATTGGAAGAAAGGGAGAGAAATAAAAAGTGGGAACTATTAGAAAACCGGCGGTAATAAGTACTCAACAGGAAAATCGGTGGTGGATATCGAAGGGGAAAGGACACCAGTGGTATAGAGGCGGTGACGGAAAATCAATGGGGGAAGAGAAAATATCACGCCTACGATTGGGGGATGTAACGGTGGACGTACCGGAAAGTCCACGTGTCTATCTCTGCTCTGAGGCCTCTATCGCCGGGAGGTCAATCGTGTGGAGAAAGGGGAAGATGCTGCCGTGATGGAACCCTAATAGAAGGAGTGAGAGAGAGATGGAGATTTGAGGATTTAAGAATTTGAATTCGGATCTTGCGTATCTTTGATACGCATGATAATCGGGAATGAAAGCTAATTTGAAGGAATGAATAAATTTGGAATTTACGATTAAACCCTTAACCGGGTTTTATTATACATTTTAATTTATTTTGTATTTAAAGAAAATTAAATTACTATAATAATCTAAACCATTGATCTTGAAAAATAAAGAGTCCAGATTCTTTCTCAATTTCTCAACCTTTTCACCATTCTCATTTTATCTTACCTCTATATATATATATATATATATATATATATATATATATATATATATATATATATATATATATATATATATATATATATATATATATATATATATATATATATATATATATATATATATGTAATTAAAATTTAATTTTTTTAATAAACTAGCCGTTACTCAAGGGCTATTCTTTTTCGTCGCACGATGCCAAGACGCCGCAAGGGCTCTAGAGTGCGAGCTCACTGCATGGGGGGTGGTGTTCACCGAGCCGTCGCACACATCGGGCAGGACATCGTAATGGCACACCGAACGGCCTAAGTAGTTATTAGGCAACCAGTTACAAAATGATGGGCCCCACAAATCACAACCATATGATAACTTTATGCGAAGGATTAAATTACAGATTTGGTCCCTGTGGTTTACACGAATTTACACTCCAAGTCCACGTTTTTAAATTTCACGTTGGTTGTCCCTGTAGTGACATAAACATTTCAGTGAAGGTTCGTGTGATGGCGAAAAGATAACAGATTTGGTCCCTCGTCCATGTGAAACGGTGTTTGACAATGGTGAAATTTGAAGGAAGTAAACGTGGGTCGGTTTTTTCGGTTTTGACATTACAAAAACAGAACCCAAACCGAAAATTTCGGTTTTTAGAAAAATAAAAACCATTGGGTCGGTTTGATGTTCGGTTTCGGTTTTCGGTTTTTGGGTTTGCGGTTCGGTTTTGCTCATCCCTAATTTAGACTATGGTTGGACTGTAATACATCACAGTGTTGATTCCCGTGAATTGCTGAAACGCCTGCAAGTCAAATAGCATGTGGTATTACAGTAGCCTTTGTACAATTTACTGTTTTAACTTTGAATTTAAGCATGGAGGCTTCAATGAGTTGTTCTGGTAGCTGTTGGCTCTAAAGTGAAAACGGCGAGGTTTCTTGGGATTGTGAGGCATGGTTTGGGTATAGATTTGAATGAGCCTCCACCCATTTAGCTTTGAAATGTAATGGAGCATATGGTGGTTGTTTTGATGGTGTCGGGTGAAGGTGACGGTCAAGGTGGTTGAATGGCAATGGATGATGGCAGGTTCAGCTGTGGTGAAGATGAAGGTGGCGATGGTGTGTGTGTGTGTGAGGGTGTGAGAGAGAGAGAGAGAGTGACGGGGGTAGGGTGGGGAGATTTTGTTTTTCTTTTCTTTTTTAATTAATATAATAAAAATAGATTAAAAACATAAAAAAGAAATGAGAAAGGGTAAATTAGTCTTTTAACTTGGATAAGGGACTAAATCTGTTACCATTTTGCCACCACAAAGACCACCAACATAAAATTTAAAAACATGGAGTTGAAGTGTAAATTCGTGTAAACTATAGGAACCAAATCTGTAATTTACTCAAATTGTGGTGATCATTTTTGTAATTTACTCAATATTTAAATACTTATATTAAATGCAAGCATTTATAACTATTACTATTGTTATTTCTAATAATTAATTACGATATGTACAAGTATTTATGTTGTGTCTTCAATGAAATATGTATAAATGATTTGGATGGTTATAAATTCAATTTTCTCTTGGTTACATGTATTCATATATCACATCTCACAACTCAATCATGAAGAACATCTCTATTTTTGTTGCTGTTGTCTTTGTGAGCTTCCTTGCTATTGGTAATTTTTTCTTTTACTTTTTCAATTTCAAATTGAATTTAGAATTTATATCCACATGAATCATCTTCGTTCATGTGTAAATTTTGATTAACATTTATCTAAATGGTACTTCAAAAGAGAGGTTTTAGTAATCGTTGTACCTAGTTTGTTCAAGTTTGTTATAGAGATTATATATAAAGATTGTCTACGTATTCTTATATTTGACATATGAAAAAATTTAGTCTTTCAGTGATGAAACACTTTTTTTAATTTAATTATATAATAATATATTGGTCAAATGTTTATTGTGCTTGTATAATTATAGGATGCGAGATATCAATGGCGTGCACCAAGATCAAAGACTTAAAAATAATACCAGGGTTTTGCAGGAATTATAAATGTTATAACACATGCAAATCTTACTTCGGAATAGGAGCTACAGGACATTGCAAAAGTTTCTTTATTTGTCGTTGTGTAATGCAGTGTAATAATTAATGTCTATTTATAAGCTTAAATGAATACATAATTTCATTTTCAAAACAGAACCTTCTTTGTTTTATTTTTCCCTACTCTTGATGATTTGTATATATTAGAAGCTTGTCTCTCATAAAGCAGGTACTCTACTCACATGCTATGAATGAAATACAAAATTCAAAATTATGATAGCTTGCTATTGCTCTTTTCATAATTAAAAAGAGTATTTTTTTTTTTTTTGGGTTAAGGTCAAATTTGGTCACTTAACTTTCTGGTTTGTGCACGTTTGGTCACTTAACTTTGTTTAAGTTCTACAAGGTCACCTAACTTTTTATTTTGTCTCGAAATGATCACTGTAACTTGTTATAGCCGGTTACAGTGACCATTTCGAGAATAAATAAAAAGTTAAGTGACCTATTATAACTTAAATAAAGTTAAGTGACCAAATGAGCACAAACCAGAAAGTTAAGTGACCAAATGAGAACATTAACCCTGAACAAATTGATTTTTTGAAACGTTGGATTTTTGGGACTTGCATTAGTTGTATATGATAATCTGATAATACATTTTTATAGATGAACAAATGTGTTTGAGCTGTGTTAAGTTGGAACCATGGAAACCGTTTCTATGTTCATTTTACTCTCCTAATTCATCTTTATAAACGAACGAAAAAAACTATGTAGATATAGAAGAAGGATCGGTTGATCGGTTCTGGTTTGGTGATTTTTTAATTCGTTGGTTTTAGCTTCTAGTGGATGTTATAATTGTCTGGTATTTTTTTAATTGATTGGTTTTAGCTTCTAATAAAATATTATAATTGTCTAAAAAGAGAAATGGTTATGTGTTACAACTCAATAAAACCTTATTTACAATTTATACCGAACAATGTTATGCATATGATTTATAATAAGGATGAACCAATAATTTCGAGGTCCTTCTTCTTTATTTAAGTAGTTTTTTTCGTTCGTTTATAAAGATGAATTATGAGAGTAAAATGAACATAGAAACGGTTTCCATGGTTCCAACTTAACACGACTCAAACATATTTGTTCATTTATAAAAATTTATTATATCGGAGTAACATATACAACTAATGCAAGTCCCAAAAATCCAACGTTTCATAAAATCAATTTGTTCAGGGTTAATGTTCTCATTTGGTCACTTAACTTTCTGTTTTGTGCTCATCTGGTCACTTAACTTTATTTAAGTTATAATAGGTCACTTAACTTTTTATTTATTCTCGAAATGGTCACTGTAACCGGCTATAACAGGTTACAGTGACCATTTCGGGACAAAATAAAAAGTTAGGTGACCTTGTAGAACTTAAACAAAGTTAAGTGACCAAATATGCACAAACCAGAAAGTTAAATGACCAAAAATGACCTTAACCCTTTTTTTTTTGTCAAAATTAACATTATGGTTTTTCATATATTTATCGCCAATGTATCATAATAAACCATAATAGTATGGCAAATCAAGTTGTAAGAATATTTACAAAATTAAGTTGTGAGAGAATCAGTGATCACAGGCGAAAATTTTAACATAAGGGTTGGACCTTGAAAGGCCCATCTTGAGGCTTCGGATGAAAATTTACAATCATAAGATAGGGGACACCATTCAACTCTATCTTTTTTTATTCAAGCTATTAAGATTTTTGTGAAGTCAAAGTATAAGAATTTCTTAACGATAAAATATTTAATTTATTCCATAGTATAGTTTTTATATAAAGTTTACAATGCTTTTTTTATTTTTAATTTTTTTTAAGAAAACCATAAAATTTATTTAAAAAGGCCTAGTAAGATTTATTTAAATATTAAACGTCCCGTCATTACCCATACTTACAATTACCCCTTACAATTCTTATCCTGACCAAGTGAACCTAAGAGGGCGTTTGGTTCGCAGAATGTTTTTGAAGAAATTGTATTTTGAGAAGGAATTGGAATTTGTTTGGAATTGGAATCAAATACAATATTCTGTTTGATTGGTAGAAAATAGAATTAGGATGCAATTCCATTTTTTGTTTGCTAGGAAGGAAATACAATTGCAATCTATGTAAAATGACAAATTTGCCCTTAGATACTCGGAGTAATACGCGGGTTCGGCGAAAGATTGAGTTGGGTTGGGCGGTACACCCTCCCCTTTTGTTTCAGCAATTTCAAGCTTTGGGGGTTGATGTTTGGGATGGTGAACCCGACTCATCTCGCACACACACACATATATATAAATTCTTATTTTTAGTATTATTTACCTGTATTTAGGTTGTTTTTAATTTTTTTTAATGGTATGTTTTTTAATTAAATGTTCTTTGACTTTTGAATTTAATGTTATTTGTGATTTTTATATTATTAATTGCATATTTATAATATTAAATTAAATGTTAAAATTCATTAAATTAATAAATGCATTTAAAAATCGAAAATCCAATGTGGCATTGTGGGTTCAGTTGGTTCAGTGGATATTGGTTCCATGTGTGAAAGATTTGTGAAAGATGGGGAAAGATAGAAGTGAGAGGAGAGAGAAAAGCTGACGTGGCGTGTGGGTTCAGTGGGTATTACTCCCCCCACCCTTATGGTGTATATTTACTTTGTTTTTCAATTTATATGTAAATAAATGTTGTACAAAATGACAATTCCTAATCAAACAATGCACTTTGAAGTACAAGAACATCCTCCATGTTTGGCAGTGGCGGATCATAAGAGGGGCCAGCTGGGGCCATGGCCCCCCCCGGTTTTCAACGTTAGAAGTAGCATATATATATATATATATATATATATATATATATATATATATATATATATATATATATATATATATATATATATATATAAAAGTTATTTGCATTCATGGTTCATATATTCAAAGTATTAGCTTTTTGGTCCCTGCGGTAAAAAATAGAAGAAGCTATTTGGCCCCTGTTTGAAAGTTCGACCCCCCCTTTAAAAAGTTTCTAGTTTCGCCCCTGATGTTTGGGATGACTATTGCTAATCAACATATCTATAAAAAACGGTTCTTCAATGCAAGGAACCAACTAGTCTATAAAGTTTTTACACACTTTCATGTTAATAGTACCTATAAATCAAATAGGTAACTTTTGTTGTACTAACTTCTCCGGATTTTCCCACAATTTCGGCTCATTGTAATCCTTAATAACAAGTGATGCCCTAACATTCAATAGCATTTTTCCAGGTTCCTAGTAGCCATACTAACCGCTGCCATTCCAACCATTAGCTGCTTTAATCCCAGAAACATAATCCTTTTCAAGAAACACAAAACACCATTGTTAAGCATACTAATCAAAACCAAGAAATTTAAATTTACAATCGACCATCTTTGTGGGTTCCTTTTCTGTATAAGAATTTTCTTTTAACAAAATGCAAACGAACGAATGCATAAAAAGCTGTAAGAACATACCTCAAATACAAAAGTATGATTTGGGGAAACTTAATTTTGTGTTTATTTGAATCATTTACAACATACAAAAATTAGCAATAACCAAAATCAACAATTCCTATCTGGTTTCAGTTGCAGAAAAGCACCACCAGATTCGTGATTTCTGTTCGAGAGTTTATATTAGCTAGAAGATAAATTAGGGGATGGAAGAGAGAGAGAGAGAGACAAAGAGAAACAGGGAAAGGAGGAAGAGAGTGTGACTGGCCTGTAGAAGCATGACGTCGATGGAACCATCCTGTCAAGGAATAAATATCAGTGGACGAGAAATTACTAGGTGGGAAGTGAGAGTGAGACAACGGCGAAAAGAGAGATGGGGAGGGAGGATGAGAGAATGAATTCACCTGCAATAGCGTGAAGTCAATGGAGGCGGGTGAGATATGATAAACGATGGAGGCGAGTGAGATATGATCGACTGAGAGGAGAGGAGGATACGGTTTCAATTAGATTTGTTATGCAAGGGTAAAAAGGTAATTTACCAAATTCCCTCCTACATTGCATTTAATTCCATCCGTCTGGAATTAATTCCTTCTCTTTTGTTGGAATCGCAGCCGCTTCAAACATTCTAATTCCCTAGTAAAGCTTGAACCAAATACAACATTTCGAAAGAATTAGATTTTAATTTTTTTCGAATTCTGTCGAACCAAACACTACCTAAAACTTTTTATAGGTTAACAAATTCTAAATATACCAATGATTTGATTTAAAGAATCTATTCAGTATATAAGTATATCTAAGTTTATTTTTAAACATATATTATTAGATAATTATATCTTTACAATTCATTATAACTCATCATATGTAAGAGTTCATTAGCTTTAGAACTAAGTTATTGGTGGAATTTATATATTTAGAGAATATATGATTGTATTTTTATAATATTAAAATTTTAGTTTTAGTAATAAAATGTTTCTAACTATATTATATTTCTAGAATGTAAGTTTTTAATGTGTCTTATTATTAATAAAAGATTACATCATACATGCTTGAAATGAGAAAATCAATGTTCATGAGTCAATATTCAATTCCCACAACAATTGATACAAAATAGTTCAGCAATCATTAGTCATATAATAAGTCGTAACTAAAGATATATTGACATTATCGATGATAAAGTATAAATAAATAAAATAAAATATAAATTTATTATTTATTTTCATTATTAAGGCTCCAAATAACTAACTATGTTGATTTTTAAAATTTAATATTTATACAAGTTTAATATACAGCTTAACTGTATATGTAAGGACCCAAAAATATGTCCAAATGGAAAGTAAGAAGTAAATGAATAATTAATATGTAATTATTCATATTTTGAGCAAAAGGGTATTTTGGTAATTTTTCAATTACTAATATAAAATGAAAAGATCTATATTTTCATTAAGGATGAAGTAAATTAGCTATGTTATAGTTATAAGTATGAAGTACTAAAAATGAAAGGATAAAAGTGAGTGAAAAGTGTAAAATGACCAAAAAGGATATTTTCGTCATTTTGAAATATTTAACCTCATAATGAGATTGTTATGTGTTAATATATCCTTAATATGTATATTAACTTTATAAGTGGGGCAAAACTATAAAATTTAAAATTTCCAAGAAATAAATAGAGTTTTGTGCCTAAAGTGAAAAGTAGGAAAGTTAAGGGACCAAATGTTCATTTCATGAAAGATGTGAGGTATCAAAGGGTGATCTCTCCCCTTTAAGCCATAACTCACGTAAAATCCAGAGAAAAAGGAGAAGGAGATGGCGGTTCTTGAGGAATTCATGAAGGAGTGAGTGCTAGCAACGTTAGATGATCGAATTCCTTGAATTCTTACTTCATATAAAGTATGATTTCACTATTTCTAGTTAGAAAACCTGTTTAGGGTTCATGGACAAATTTCATATGTTGGAGGATGTAACATCCCAAAATTTTAGGGTAAAATTAAAAAAAATTTAAACGAACACTTTAATATAAGAAAAGCCACTTAATTAATTTTGACAAAATTCCATAACTTATAAGTTTAATGAAAACATCCCAGGATTAACAAAAGTTAATGAAATCACAACATAACGGAACATCCTTTCAAAAACAGTCCTCCAATGAAGCAGCACAGTGTATACACGTCACGCCTTGCCATCCATGGTACCTGATGTACCTGAAACAGTAGTTTATATAGGGAAAGGGTAAGCACGGAGCTTAGTGAGTTCCTCAAAATACCATACGATCCATCACATATAACATACAACACATCATAACCATTCATATGTCTGTGAGACTCGCGGGCTATCCCTGTTCCGCTGAAGACTCACGGGCAGTTCCCGTTCTGTCTTATCGCTCGCAGGCTTTTCCCGTTCCGTCTAATGACTCGCAGGCTATTCCCGTTCCGTCCACAAACAATCATTATCATAGAAATAATTCATACAATTATTATAACAGGTAAGACCACCTTAGCCTAACCTATCTTCCTTCCTACGCATGCAATATCACCTATAGTATATTGAGAAGACTCACCTGATTATAGTTGACTATATCGTTTATCTTTCTCGGCTTTGTATTTCCTTCAACTTTAAATGTTAACATTTCTTAATCCTTAACTATATTATAGTCGCATCCTTAACTATATTATAGTCGCATCATTAAACCCTTCAATAATTCCAATATGATACTCCATGATTTATCAAGTAAAGAACGGCCAGGTAGAAGATTAGATGGGGTGGCAGGATCCTTTCAGCATTTTAGCCTTTCGGAAAATCCAACAACCAGATCCCAAGTAATCGGCCTAGTCACCGTCCTCGTAAGTAAATCAATCGGTATTATTTTCGGAAATTACGAATTGTTATAATAACGACATTTTAAGGTTTTTGTTTACTATTGTTAGAAATGAGTATAACATATGTTATACTTATTAAATATTCTACTTCTTAACAAAAACTATTTTACAATACCTAATTAAGCTATAGAAAGGTTTGTAGTTACCTTATGACCAGTCGTCGAGATCTATAACTCATTCGTTAGGCTTTTGAGCTTCCTTCCGCTCACTTGCTTACACTCTAGTGCTTAGAAACCTCTATATATTGGATTGAGATTTAGTTGTGTGGTTTATGAGATGTTTTGAGGGGTATTTATACTTGAATTCTTGAATAAAAAATGGCATGACACTTTTGACAAAAGATTTTAATAATATAACTTTGTTGAAATTAATACATTCTAGAATCAGTCTGTTCAAGACTGGTTTAGCCGACTTTAAACCCATGAAATTCACTTTTTTATTTGATATTCCAGAAATTTATCTCAATACCTTTCCAGTGATGCATTTTACGTATTTATATGATTTTTCTATGATTTATTATGAATTTTTGAAAACAGACTATCTAATCTGTCAATTCCGAACTAATCAGTAAAGATTGCATTTTTTACCATATATAATGTCCTTTTCAAGCTTACTATTATTTTTGGTAATTATACTAGACTCAATTTGTAAACTTTGTGCATTGGTTTGAGGTCCAAACGAGTTTCCTAGAATTAATTATGATTTTTCTAAAAACGACACAAAATGCTGATTTTCATATGAAATTGTAACTAAAGTTTTTCTTAGCTTTATAACTACCAACATCATATAATTCCTAACACTGTTATTTTAAGTATACGTTATAATCAGGATACGGGTCTTACAAGTCTCCCCCACTTATTTGGATTTCGTCTCGAAATCCTCATTCTCGAACTCCTCTATGTATTTCCCATCGAGTCCTTATGTCCTTCAAAAATCCTCCTCGTCTTATTGCCGAACCTTTACAAGATTTAATTATCTTTCCCTTTCAACATTCACATACCTCTGTAATAATGCTTAAGGTCTTATTATTCTTATTCACTCCATACTTCTTTTCTTCTAATTACTCTAGATGTACAAAAAAAACTCTAACTGTTTCTCACAGTCCCACACATCGACTTGACCGGCTACTATCTACAGTACATATTTAGTGCTTTCTAATCTACCTATATACATAGTTAACCTAGTTAACTTGCAGCACCTAATTTTTAACACTATTTTGTATTTATATGAATTTGTCATATTTCAACACACATTTGCCTCAATTCAATATTTCTTTTAAATACTTTTTGGCTAAATAAGTCTATTTTTGTAGAATCTCCAAATTTTTGTGTTCCACCGAAATATAAAATTTACATCATCTTTTGTAAGTTTTTTTTTGAAGTACTGAACACTCTTTAAACTATTTCCATTATATGGAGACATAAAATTTTGTTTTATTTCAAAAGTCTCTTTATTATCTCGTTCTCACCAGAGTCAAGCAGAGAATTTTGAAAAAAATGTCACTTGGGGTAGTGGAAAGTCGCATCTACTGTAGTTAGTTTGAATTTCGGTAATTAAAACGTGAGGTGTCCTTTCAGTTCCGTGTGTCCTTTCGGTTCCAGCTGCAAGATACTATATATACAGGTATGTAGTATCATTCATTTTCAGTCTCATCCTCTTTTATCACTAGTTTGTTCGTAAACAAACTCATATTTAAAGCCGAGTCATGGAAAACATATCTTCAATGGGCGATCTGTCGAACCCTGGACCTGGTTTTCCGCAAGGAGAGGGTACTTCAAACCAAGAATTCTTAATAGAGTTCGGTGACTCTAACATTCTAGACATCTATCATCCATACTTCGATTACCTTTCTAATGTTTTGTTTAATTTTGAATTATGGTACAGTCTTCCAGATATACTACCAATAGAGCATCTCCACGATGAGCCGGAAATTTTTCCCGAGTTGAACATTAACTCAGATGATCTGGTGCATGCATCTGACTTTGCACTTGATCAGACTCCATGCCTTCTACCAGGTTAAATTCTTTTGAATGATTCATTTATAAGTATTCTATTTTGTTTTATCATTTGACATGTGTTATTTGTAGACCCATTTGTGGATGGTCTAACTGAGTACAATCCATTCATGGACGTGCACCCAACAAGCAGTGAGTTTGTCCCCATGAATCAAGAATTCATGGCTGGTATTCAGGATGAGAATCAATTACAGAGGACTCATAACATAAATATTGAATTGAATCCCGAGCTTGGGGTTAGTTTTCAATATCAAAATCACCTTCAGTTGATTCAAAGGAATCTAGAAGGATTTCAGAATCCTGGGTTTTTAGTTGAGAATCAACAATTACCACCAATAGAAGCTACTGATTTTAATGAATCAATGCCCATTTTTGGTTCAGAAAATCAGGATCATGTTCAAATGATCCAGAATGATAACAATACAATTGGATTTGAACCTTCTAGTTCAGAAAACATAGCAGGTGGCAGTGGAAGAGGTTTCAGACATTTATTAAGTAGGGAAATAATAGCGGAACACTTTAACGAACCAATTGAGAAAGCTGCGAAGGAACTCAACATTGGAACGACACAATTAAAAAAACGCTGTAGAGAATTAGGTATCAATCATTGGCCCTAACGACAACTTACGAGTTTGCAAACCCTTATTGATCGTGCTGAGGTAAAAACTACATTTTTTTAATTCCTTTATATCATAAGGTTGAAATTACTAAAGTTATTTGTGCCACAGGAATTTGGTAATGAATTTATTGAGGCAACAGAATTATCGGGAGATTTAATACCCAACCTAAAAAAAGAAAAAGAAGCGATAATTGAAGGGTCACAATCGGGTCAAACAGACGGCACAAAGAAGTTAATACAAGCTGCTCATAAGGTTGTATTTAGGAAAAGAAAAATTCGGGAAAAGGGGGAAACTTCATCAAGAACTCATACACAGCAGCAATCTCTGCCATCTAATTCTGGTATGAGTAGTATTAACCCTGGTTTACTCGAGTCTTCGAGTGAGGAGAATTTTTAAGGCTTTGTAGGTGACCTAGCCTGGTTTCCTCCTTCTTATAGCTACCCCCAACTGGTTCTGAATTTGAGCCCTTCCTCATCACTGCCCTACTTACACACGCCCCAAATGAGTCAATATTTAGCCCCTAATCATGGGGTTACATGTTCCAACCCTATCGAGACCCCATACCTTGGAGCTCCTCCTCCAATAACTGAAAGCATACCACTTCCAAATCCTCGGGAAGGTACAAGTCAACCTAATGATGACAAAGATTGGAGTGTAGAAGATCTTTTCTCGCTTCTTTCTGATTCTCTGGTTTAGGTTAGTAGTTCTGTAAACTTTTCTTAATGTATTAATATAAAGTTGTAGTAATGAATTAAATATATTGACGTGTTACTATAATTTTAATAATTTCATCGATTCAATATAATATTCATGTTGTTCCCTTAATTTTGTATTCCTCCCCCACTTGGACTAAAGTCCAAGTCTGTTTATTCGATTTATAATTTTTTTTACGAGCCCTTACTCTCGAACAAAAAAACAAGCCCACTCTGCTCAGCCAACAACTTGCATCGGGGCAAACACTATCTCAATAAACATGTTTCGATAATGTAAAGACGTTTACATCAACCACCATATGTTACTCATCCGCTTGCGACCCTAGTCAACACCTCTATCGTCAGTTACCTCAATCACGAGTGAGTGATCCAAACTCTCAACCCACAAGACCTGATCAATCACTCAAGCAAGATCAATACAAGGGTAGGTATCCCACTATTACACAGCACTAGGCATGTACAGAGTTGACTCAAAAATACCCGCCATCATCTCAGGCGCCGCTTGCACCTCTTTGACCGTGAGTTGGAAAACTCACCCTTGCATCCTCTAGTCCCTGTCTGACTTGTGCGCCCATTAGTTGCATGAAAAATAGCTACCACAATAGCATTTTGGCATTCTCCCTTTCGACAGTCTTTAAGCTCAGTAATCAACTTAAGCATGATTGGTCCAACCAAACTGGTATGATCACATCTTAATTGTTTCTACTGAACCTCACAATCAACATTCAAAAATTGAATGGATAAAAGTTTACCACATTACACTAGCATTTAAGTTAATTATGCTAGACACTCACATACTCAGCTCCTTGGATCCTTCGTGACGAACTCCCGACTCGAACGTGGATCCTGTGTTTTCGATAGTAGGAGCTCTACTACTACCTTCCACACCTATCCATGTTCGTTCCAAGACCCGTCTCGAAATATCCAATTCGCTTCTCACCGATAATTTAAACACATATGCCCTTACAAGGCATATGTTAACCCTTCTAGGAATACTTGGAATCCCACCCCCACCCTGCTATTCTAACTAAGACGGAACTTCCTCCAGTGATGACAGGTTGTTTCGCGAACGTAGTTGTATACAATATCGAACTAAACAGTCTTTCAAATAAGAGAATCTTCCCTAAGGCAACAACCAAACAAGGAACATGCAATAAGGTCAACTCACACATTCTATGACTATTCAGTCCATATTGTATACAACTTAGTGGAAATCTCTAAGCAACATATCGGCACTAGCATACAGTTCTATTAGCAAATAGCAGATAATAATACAACAATGTATGATCTCTACCAGGCATTTCAGCAAACATATACCATATGTTTTTTTAACATCCACAATATTAAATACTTCACCCTTTTCTCATACTGGCGTCGGCTGGCGGTACACACTGTGTCTTCAGTTCACCCTTCATAAAACATCCTTCTTTCGTAAAAATGTTTTAAGAAAACTCTTAAGCCTCAACTTGAGTCCAGAACTCACTAAGTGAGCCTGATTCTCTCAAGCTGTGCTCTGATACCAACTTGTAACATCCCAAAATTTTAGGGTAAAATTAAAAAAATTTAAACGAACACTTTAATATAAGAAAAGCCACTTAATTAATTTTGACAAAATTCCATAACTTATAAGTTTAATGAAAACATCCCAGGATTAACAAAAGTTAATGAAATCACAACATAACGGAACATCCTTTCAAAAACAGTCCTCCAATGAAGCAGCACAATGTATACACGTCACGCCTTGCCATCCATGGTACCTGATGTACCTGAAACAGTAGTTTATATAGGGAAAGGGTAAGCACGGAGCTTAGTGAGTTCCTCAAAATACCATACGATCCATCACATATAACATACAACACATCATAACCATTCATATGTCTGTGAGACTCGCGGGCTATCCCTGTTCCGCTGAAGACTCACGGGCAGTTCCCGTTCTGTCTTATCGCTCGCAGGCTTTTCCCGTTCCGTCTAATGACTCGCAGGCTATTCCCTTTCCGTCCACAAACAATCATTATCATAGAAATAATTCATACAATTATTATAACAGGTAAGACCACCTTAGCCTAACCTATCTTCCTTCCTACGCATGCAATATCACCTATAGTATAGTGAGAAGACTCACCTGATTATAGTTGACTATATCGTTTATCTTTCTCGGCTTTGTATTTCCTTCAACTTTAATTGTTAACATAATAAGAAATCTATCATTTCTTAATCCTTAACTATATTATAGTCGCATCATTAAACCCTTCAATAATTCCAATATGATACTCCATGATTTATCAAGTAAAGAACGGCCAGATAGAAGATTAGATGGGGTGGCAGGATCCTTTCAGCATTTTAGCCTTTCGGAAAATCCAACAACCAGATCCCAAGTAATCGTCCTAGTCACCGTCCTCGTAAGTAAATCAATCGGTATTATTTTCGGAAATTACGAATTGTTATAATAACGACATTTTAAGGTTTTTGTTTACTATTGTTAGAAATGAGTATAACATATGTTATACTTATTAAATATTCTACTTCTTAACAAAAACTATTTTACAATACCTAATTAAGCTATAGAAAGGTTTGTAGTTACCTTATGACCAGTCGTCGAGATTTATAACTCATTCGTTAGGCTTTTGAGCTTCCTTCCGCTCACTTGCTTACACTCTAGTGCTTAGAAACCTCTATATATTGGATTGAGATTTAGTTGTGTGGTTTATGAGATGTTTTGAGGGGTATTTATACTTGAATTCTTGAATAAAAAATGGCATGACACTTTTGACAAAAGATTTTAATAATATAAATTTGTTGAAATTAATACATTCTAGAATCAGTCTGTTCAAGACTGGTTTAGCCGACTTTAAACCCATGAAATTCACGTTTTTATTTGATATTCCAGAAATTTATCTCAATACCTTTCCAGGGATGTATTTTACGTATTTATATGATTTTTCTATGATTTATTATGAATTTTTGAAAACAGACTATCTAATCTGTCAATTCCGAACTAATCAGTAAAGATTGCATTTTTTACCATAGATAATGTCATTTTCAAGCTTACTATTATTTTTGGTAATTATACTAAACTCAATTTGTAAACTTTGTGCATTGGTTTGAGGTCCAAACGAGTTTCCTAGAATTAATTATGATTTTTCTAAAAACGACACAAAATGCTGATTTTCATATGAAATTGTAACTAAAGTTTTTCTTAGCTTTATAACTACCAACATCATATAATTCCTAACACTGTTATTTTAAGTATACGTTATAATCAGGATACGGGTCTTACAGAGGAGGAGTAATTACAATGATTCCAAGTAGTTAGATTAGTTTCTAGTCACCTTATGATCACTATCCAACACATGGATAGTTTAGAATCATGATTTAATGATTTTGATTCTTATTAACCCTAGAATTTGGGGGTTTATGATCATAGTGTTAAATTGGATGTAATTAAGTAGTTGTAATGGTGTTCACAAATGAAAGAAACCCTTATAAGTGGTTTCCTAATGATTCCAAGCAATCAAGAATAAGTTGGAACTAAATGATAATTTGAAGGGTGGAATGGAATTGATGATTCCATGAATGAAACCCATAGAAATGGACAATTGGAGTCATGAATTGGTAATGAATGAAGTATGTTTTTTGTTGTAAAACCCCTAATTTAGCTTCCCTTGATTGTATATACGCATATATAGAAGTTAGAAAGAAATGGACTATTGTAATTGAGTTGATGTGCACATGAGCTTCCTTAGAGCTCTTGTGACATCCTATGATCTTAACCATTAAATCATGAACTAAATAAGACTTAGGAATAAAATTATGTTCTTGACATGTTTGAAGGTTAATAGAACCTATTGGTAAAGTTTGGTTAAGTTTGGGAACAAAAGGAACCAAGAAATGAACTAAAACTGCAAAGAAGGAACAAAAATTTAGAGCTGAAAATCTGGTCTGTAGCATTTACACGACCCGTGTGATCCTGACATGACCCGTGTAGAATCCTGCAGTAAGCACTGGAAGTCTAACACGACCCCATGTACTCTTACACGACCCGTGTGACTTGAACTTGTATAATTCACTTCCATTATGACCCTATTTGAGTAGTTTGATCCCCTAATCTTTAGTATATGTTTAATATGGTGTGAAAACATGAAAAATGAGTATAGTAGGACATGGATTAAGTGGTCTTTACTTGTTGTTAAGACCTAACATGTTTTAATAAGAATGGTAGTGAAGTCCTTAGGTAATTAAGGAGTAAAGTTCATGGAATGGAAGGGACAAGGGAATGGAGTAACCCTAGTTAGACTTCTCTAACTAGCCAAGGTGAGTACATGTAGCTTTTACCCACTTTAAGATACATGGCAAATATTATGAAATATTTATGTATTTTTCTACATGAAGAGATGAACATGTGTTAATACTTATGTTATGTTGATAAGTATTTTGTGGGCTAATGATATGGGTGTTCTAATGAGAATACCATATTATGAATAGTATATGAATGATAAGTAAGCTATGAGTAATGATAAAAGAATTGGTATTTTGCTTATAGCCTTAAAAATACATATAAGTAATGATGATATGGTAGAAGGAGTATATGTAAAAGTGCAAGAATGTTATGAAATACAATAAGTTATATGTGGATATAACTCTCCATGAATAATGAATAATGTAGTAAAGTATAAGTGTTGGCACATAGCCTTAAAAAGGTATATAAAGTGATATAGATGAAAAAGTAAAGCATTGTGAAACATAACTCCCTATAAATAATGAGTAATGTGGTAAAGTAAATGTGTTGGCCTATAACATTAAAATGTAGTAAAAGTGATGTAGATGAAGAAGTAAAGTATTGGGAGACATAATTCCAATTACAAAATGAGATGTAATGAATTAGTGTAATTGAGGACGTAACTCCTCAGGTAACGGTATAAAGAAATAAAGTGATTGTATTGATTGTGTATGTGTATATATATATATATATATATATATATATATATATATATATATATATATATATATATATATATATATATATATATATATATATGTTAAAGTAATTGGCATATAATGTAGAACATGAAGATAATATATGCATGCAAAGAATGAATGAATGTTGGGTGGAATGTATTAACATGAAATACAATAGTTATGAGATTAATGTATTAAAGGTGAATTGTGTAAATAGTATGTATAGACTATTTATGTAATTGTAGTGCTACGAGTTATGAAAGTTGAGTCCGTTAGCTAAAGAAGAAAGTAAAAGTAATGTAGTCCGAACCAGGATCTTACCCATGAGAAAGGGGGATCAATCCGAATCTTACCCGTTTGAAGCGGGATTAACCAGGACTCTACCTGTTTGAAGGGGGGGTTAGTAAACACTACTGGGATGCTATTTCCCTTCGCGAAGTAGTTGTTTTTAGCACGCCCTTATGGTTGGATGCGTTCTATACCATGAAGGGAGATGAAACTAGCACACCCTTATGGTTGGTTATTCTATGCCATGAATGGAGATAATATTAGCACGCCCTTAAGGATAGATATGTTCTATTCCTTGAAGGGAGAGGGAACTGAGCACACATTAATGGGTAGATTGGTTTCATTCTAATGAGTGAAAAGAATATGGGGTTGTCTATATATAAACCGGAATCAAAAGAATCTCATGATTCAGTATGGTTTAAGTTTATTTTAATATGTGATGATACTCAGTTATATGAGTTGTGTTGTATGTGTGAAAATATATGCCTGTTTAAAAAAGTCAACCATGTGACTTAAGAGACAATGTATGATGTACAAGTATATAAATGTTATCTATATGTGAAATGTATGAGTATAAGTAGTTACAGAAACAATATAAAGATTAAAGGAGTAGGAGTTACTTACGTAGTATATGTGGCAAGGATTATGTATCCAAACAATATATAAAGAGTCAATAATGTATATGTTTTGTTGACAAGTAGAGTATGATATACAATACGTATGATTATTGTAAAATGGATTCTTAGTAGAAGCAATGTTGTGGAGTTATTTTCCACATCCTGGTGTGTAAAGGAGAGAGTAATTGAAGATAAGAAAATGTTGATATGTTAATGAGGTCTTACAAGTAAACGGTATTCAAATGAGTATTTGTATAAATATATTGCTAGTATAAACTTATGTAACTCACAAGACTTTATAGTCTTATGTATATATGTTTATGTTGTGTATTTTAGGCATACAAGGATTAAAGAAAAATGAAGTAGAGTGAAATAACTTTGGAATATAATGTGTTTGTATTTAATTATTATGTTATGTATAAGTTCTGATTCATTACTATGGTTGTATTGATATTCAGTTTGTGATTATTCGGATTTTTATTACATGTGATAATGTTTATTTAAAAAAAAAATCACGGGTGTCACAGTATAAGTAAGTTAAAAGTTATTAAAAAGGTTTATCCTAACGGCATTCGAGTTGCCTTTTTACTCTTATTGTAAGACCCGTTCCGCCGAGGCGCGGCCCGGATGAATCCGCGGCGCGACTTTAGGAAGAATCTAGAATCGCGTAGGATTTCTACGCGCGGCGCGGTTCTAAAGAACCTGCGACGCGGTGTGCCTCTAAAGTGAAAAACCCTAATTCGGATTTAAACGCCTATATAAAGGGACCTAGCCCTAGGGTTCGTGTTTTTGGGAGTTTTCTAGAGTAGAGGCGTCTGGTTTCGGCAGATACTCTTTGGTCTCGAGGCTTTGAAGGTTTTGGGAGATTAGAAGAAGGAGATCCAACGCGGGAGAAGGTTTGGGACGGATCGTGGGCATCACTCCGTCCTTCAGAAGTAAGGTAAGAAGATTTACTCTTCTGACTTTCCTTTTTATCCCGTCATATGGTGTTACCAGTTGGTTTGTAGCTTTAGACGATTTGTAGCACTTAGGGTTTGGACCAAGGACATGCATGGACTTGCATGTCCGTAAGGAAGTGACCTTAGGGTAGTTTCTGATCCCAGGAAGGGTGTAGAAAGGAACCCTAGCCGATTGATGTACTGTTAAGCGGTAATAACATTTTGGAATGTTACGAGCCGCGACGCGGACTGGCTATGTCAGCGGCGTGGACTCGGCTGAACCCCCGTAATTGTGCAAGGGTAGCTGCGGCGCGTAGGGCGAGAAGCCACGCCGCGGCGAGCGACTGTTTGACCCTAAGGTTTGGTTTTGACCCTGGTTTGGTGGTAAACGTTGGGTCTGACCTTTAGGCAAGTCTATAGAAGTTTAGTCAGTGCTTGACAAGTTGTATATGTGTGATATAGGTGTGTGGACGAGCTAGTGGAGATATTAAAGTATATCTGTGCGGTTTCGAATCAGGTGAGTATCCTCACCTTACTATATGATGTTGCATGCTAGGCATCTTGTGTGTTAGTTACAATTATATGATTTGCTATATATCTGTGGTTATTTGTTGTTGGGCTCAGTACTGATGCGTGTCCCCTCGTAGCTGTTGTATGGCGAGTTGGACTATTGCCTTGTCCCATAGCTGTTGTATGATGGGTTGGGCCATAACCGGGAACCCATAGCTGTTGTATGATGGGTAGAACCTTCCCGTGTCCATAGCTGTTGTATGATGGACGCCCGTAGCTGTTGTATGGCGGGTAGGGTCGGGTCGTTCTTGAGGACGGGTTGTTTAATGTGTGGGCATGTATGGTAATTTGTGGACTCACTAAGCTTTAAGCTTACCCGTTGATTTTAAAACATTTTCAGGTACTTCAGTTGATAAAGGGGTGAGCTCGGCGTGACGGCGGTGCATCGCACACTAATGAATTGCAGTTGTATTATTAAATGAGATTTTTATAATTATGGGACGTATACACTCTGGTAATAGTTTTGATGAACACCTTTTAAGCATGTTAATAAGATTATCTATGTTTTTACTTAAAATTTTTAAAGAAACTTTTTGATTGGAAATTGGGGCGTTACACTTATGGTTGAGGGTTCGATCTTCGCTATGAAGAAATTTAGATGATTAATATGAGAGTATGATTAATTTGTTGTTTAATAATAATAATAATAATATACTCAGGGGCGGATGTGTATAGTGTCCAGGGTGGCCTAGGACACGGCTAAATTTTGTACATGTACTGCAAATTTTTTTTTCCTAATAGGGTGCAAGTCCGTGGAAAAAAATACTTCATAGAGTGCATCTCCTGTGTCACGGCTATTAGTAAATCTTACGTCCGCCCCTAAATATACTAATATTTATAAACTGTATTACCTGTCGATTTAACTATGCTAATTTTTAGTGACATATAATTAAAAGTAAATAAAAATACTACAATAAATTGTATTATATATTATATAAAAAGAATAATAAAACAAAATGAAAATAAAACAAATCTAAAATAATAGAAGAGAAAGTGTTTTAAGTAATTGTGATTTTGATTCGATCGACTATAAAATAATCAAATATGATTTTATTGATTTAAGGATGTAACAAAAAAATAAGGTAGAAATAATCGGGATGCAAATAGCAAACAGCGGAACCCTAATCCTAGTATCAATGAATCTTCAAGATTCTGAGCAGCCCAGAAAATTCTCCGTCGTCTCAACAATTTACACCACCATTACCGATACTTTTGTCATCCGATTTCGCGTAGCTTCTTGCATATATATTTTATGTCGGGCCTGAGAGAAGGCAATGATGAACAGCATGTGACCGCAAGCTGAGACAGTTTAAGGATGTGTTCTTCATCAACTGGACTAACAAGACGGTAGAAATCCGATATCCGGTGATCCAACACTGTGTTAAAATGGAAATCTCGATCAGAGTCTGTTTTTTCCTTACTTGTCGATTCTTTACCGGTAAGTAATTCGAGTAAAATCACTCCAAAATTGAAGATATCGGTTTCAAGACTGGTATCGTTCGTTTTAATCGATTCCGGTGGGTTGTATCCTTCAACAGCAGCGTCTTCGAGCATTTCTTGTGTTGCAGAGCGGTTCAAGAGCATATGCAAACCGAAATCAGACACAATTGTCTGTTGATTTCGGCCTAAAAGTATGTTTTTTGATTTTAAATTTCCATGAATGATTGGCTTTTGAAGGTTTGTATGGAGATGGTGTAAGCCTTTAGCAATGCCAATTGATATCCTGTAAATGACACTCCACTTCCGAGTTTCACCATTTCCATCTGATAAATGTACAAGAGAAGCAGCATAAGGTACTGCATTGTTAGAGGGTTGGAGAATTTGTTTCAAGTTGAAGTTAAGAAAACCCAATTGCAAGATCAAACATTCAAACCTTTGTTGCAAATGATTAAGGGTTATTTTCATAAAAATTCTTTAACTTTATCGGAAATATTCGAATTTACTCTTTTATGTATTTTTTTTTTCATAAAAGCCTTAAAATTTATGTATGTTTTATTAAAACCCTTAAGTTTGATAGGAATGTCGTCAAACTAAAGGTAACACCGAACATTCATTTCAAACTTAAAGTTTTTAATGAATCAAAAAATTTAAGGACTTTTATAAAAAAAAAATAAATAAAAAGATAAATACAATTATTTCTTGAGTAAATTACACTTTTGGTCCCTGTGGTTTGAGAAAACTAACAAATAGGTCCTAACTATCCAAATCCAACGTTTTAGGTAATTAAGGTTTCCGAAAACTAACAAATACGTCCCTGGATCAAGTAAAGAGACTAAAATGTCCTTTCTAATTTATTTTCTTTTGTCTTTTATACATATTATATAATTAGTTAATAAAAAAAATAATAAATAAACCTAACCCACCCCCACCCCACCGGCCATCTCTCTCTCTCTCTCTCTCTCTCTCTCTCTCTCCCCCCGTACAGTTCAAACAGGAACTCATTGTGATTTTGGTAAATCAAATCGTGCGACAATTCAAACAGGAACTCATAGTGATAAATAAATATGGCATCCAAGCCCTTATCAAACAATTCTTTAAGAACACTACCTTCAAACCCATTAAACCGGAGATCTAAAAACTTCAACATCGTTAATTCCAGAACAACGAAAGGGAATTTTCCGGCAAACCTATTGTTGCTAAGGTCGAGTTCATGGAGTAATTTCAAGTGACGAAACTTGACGCGGAACAGTTCCACAAAACCGATTTGAATTAATATGATACAACGCAATATCCTTCAACAACCCAAGCTCCTCCAGCAAATACCCAGCTTCACCGTGGTTAAGGTCGATTTTGGCGACTGTTCTCTCTGAACTATTATCCAGTGCGGGCGTACAAAACACTCCCGTATAGTCGCACACCACAACCCACCCAATTAACGGTGAGATTTTGTCCGGAAAGGTTCATTTCGTCCTTCACAGCCGTCTCATCACGAGCCGGAGGAGCAGTAAATTCATGCTTGTTAAGCGCCTCCTGAACCAACTGCTTCAGTTCATCCAACGCCTTTTTCTACGGATCGGGAATCTCACCGGCAACATTAGATTCCTCCTTCAACGAAGCCGATTCAGAAATCTTCTCCTTCTCCTCTTCCACAACTTTCACAGTCTCCTCGGCCTCAGCCTCAGGCTCAGGGGGGCCATCTTTCTCACAAACGACAGGCGCAGTCGCTTCAACCTTCTCTGCCTTTGGAACAATAGCCACTTCAGGAACGGAGGTAGAAGATGATGATCTTGGTAGGGCTTGTTGGAGAGAGAGAGAGAGGTGGGTGGGGTGGCCGTGGGTGGGGGTGGGTTAGGTTTATTTTTTTATTAACTAATTATATAATATGTATAAAAGAAAAAAGAAAAAGAAATGAGAAATGACATTTTAGTCTCTTTACTTGACCCAGGGATGTCTTTGTTAGTTTTCGGAAACCTTAGTGATCTAAAACGTTGGATTTGAATAGTTAGGACCTATATGTTAGTTTTCTCAAACAACAGGGACCAAAAATGTAATTTACTCTTATTTCTTACAGACTTAAAGATTTTCATGAAACCATTAATTAAGGGTGGTTGTTCCTGAAGTTATGAGTTCTCAAACCTTTTGGTATAACTATGTACAACATAAGAAGCATAAGGTACAACAAGGGTGGTTGTTCCCTGAAGCTATGAGTTCTCAAACCTTTTGGTATAACTATGTACAACATAAGAAGCATAAGGTACAACTTTACTGGTTTAAGGAATTTTCCGGTAAATTTTGAGAAAGCACAATAGAAGGATCAAAAAGAAATTGCTAAAAGCTAAACATGAAAACAATAATGAATGGTTCTTTGCTAAAGGTTGAAATAATTAACCTATTTGGTGGAGAAATTTACAACAAAAGAATCGTGACTTAGAAGTACTACATTGCAACAGGTTTTGTGAAAAAAATTCAAGTAATAATTAAACAAAACACAATTGAAAGACCAAATCTTTATTGCAGAAGATTAGACAAGAAAACTATAGAGGGTTATCCACAATTTCTTTTTCTTACATTTTTAGTGGCAACTCAACAAACCAAAGTTATCAAATTTTTATGTATTATTTTTATCTTTTTATACAAATCAATATAACTGAAATTAGACTTTTGATTATTAAACAATATAGTTTTATATAGCTTCTTATTATAGGAAAAAAAATAAAATATTTAAATACATTTTGTTAATTATTACAAAATTTGTATATGCATAATATTTATATATCTCTAAATGTTACCATATATCTAATTTTCTTAAATACATAAAATAAAATTATATATATATATATATATATATATATATATATATATATATATATATAATTTTATATAATAATTTAGAGAATTTTTTATATATTAATTAGACAAAAGAACGATTTTTATTTATAATTAATAAAAGAAAAGAATCAAATAATATTAGAACTTGGAAATGCTAACTTTTGAAAAATCATCTAGCAAAACGAAGTACTACATCAATAGAGATATAGTGAATTTATTTTAAGTAAAATTAAACAAAACCAATGGAATATCAAAAAAAATTTGCAGAAAATTGCAAAAGCAACCCTTTATAGTTGGTTATTTGCTTAAGCTTGGGAATCTTTACTTATTGGTAGAACAATGTATAACAAAAGAAGTTATTTGGTATAGCAATGTACCAAAAAAAAAAGTAGTTCAATGAAAACGTTTCAAGCAAAACTAAACAAAGTTACAAAACCCACTTGAAATATCAAATATTTATTAAAGAATTTCACAAGATCACAAGTTCTCATTTCATACAAAAAGTATAGAGATATTTACCTCTAATAAATTGAGCAAGATTTCCTCTCCTGTAAAAGGGCTGAACCAGAAGCTTTTCACCTCTAGGACCAACATAGAACCCACAAAGAGGCACCAAATTAGGATGTCTAATTGACCCCAGAAGTCGTACCACTTGCATAACATCTTGTACCTTCTCAGTGCAAGCTGGTCTCAAGAATCTTAACACCACAACTGAATCATTTCTCACCAAATTGGCCCTATACAAAGTTCCATAACTCGATTTACCAATCACTTCACCAGGAGCATCCAATATATCAAAACAAGTGAGATCTTCACCACCTTCAAACTTGATCAAATCACCTTTCATCTCCATTTCTTTAACTTCAAAGTTTGATTCTTTATCCCAAGATTCATCTTTCGAACACCATTTTCTTCTAAAGATACAAATCAAAGCTAGAGAAACGAATAAAGCAAATGAAAAGAATAATGCCACAATTAGCATGACCATGTGTCTGTCCTCCATGTGGAGTAAGATAGATTCTTGATTAAAAAGCTTAAAGAATTGAAGAATTTTTGTGGGTTTTATGAATGTAGACAGGATCTTTGTTGTGTGTCCAAGTTCATAGATTTTTTTAACTCACGCCCATTTCGACTTGGGTGATTGTTGACGGGTGTGTGAAATGGGCATGAGGGTAGTGAATTGACGCAAAAAGAGGGATTTAAGAGACAAAAATCGAACCAATAAGATTTTACTGAGAAAAGGGTTTTTTTTTTTTTTTTTTTTTTTCCTGTTTGGAAGATGGATTTTTTCATTAGTTTCGTTTTTTCTTTGAGAGAGAGAGAGAGATTTGTGCCTCCGTGGGATTCTAGTTTGACCAAGGTTATCAAACTCGAGATCCTACCTAGGATCGTTTTTTGTTTTGCAAAATCGGGATCGTAGGATCGGATCGGATCGGATCGTAAGATTCTACCAAAAGCACAAAAAATGAAGAAATACATATTATACCATAAGTTCACAAGTTAAAAAAAATTTCAAAGACTCAAAATAGCTAATAGAGATATCCAATCTAATTTAATCTAAAATAATAAACGAATCATCCATCATATCATTTTCTCTTCTACATCGACACTTTCTTCTCCCAAGTTTAGTCCACCAACTACAATGACATAAAACTAAATTAGTCTGGATTCTGGAGTATAATGAAATACGAAAAGAAATTTAGGGTTACATGTAACGCCAAAACATGTTTTATTATGTAATTATAATAAAAAGGGTAAATTGGTCATTTTACCTTAGAAGGGTAATTTGGTCTTTTGGACAGAAAAGGATTTGCCTTGTAATAATATTTTGAGTTGTGGACTTAAAATGTTATAAAATCTGATTTTTGTCATAAATTTTGTTAATTGTGGCAAAAGTTCAATATATGCAACTCCAGGGACTAGTTTGTAATTTCTGGAGGTATAAATAGTGGGAAGGTTCTCCCACATGTGCAGAAATTTTGGAGAGCTACGGGAGGGTTTTCAGTGTACGGATGTTGCAGAAATTGGAGTGATCTTGAAGATTTAAAGCTGGAAATCGGATTATAGCAATTGAATTGAAGGTTTGGAAGCTTGGAAGTAAGTATTTCAAGTTCTAGCTTAAGTTGTTCTTGGGGGGTTTTGGGACTAAACTGAAATCTGTAATTTCAGTGAAGTCTAGGATGTTTGTGTTTGATTTCTGTATTTAAACATGTCCAATTGATAAGCTTACACCATTGAAACACTTGGTTTTGATCAAGTTGAAGTTTTGAGGTTTTTGGAGTCAAGAACTTTAATTCTTCCTCTTGATTGATTGAGTTGGTTTCAATGGATAAAAACCTTGTGTTAATGAAGGGTTTTACTCAGTAAACAAACCCCAAACGATTAAGAACAACAATAAGAGCTTAATATGTCAAAACAGGGTGCTACAGTGCAAAATCGCGACTGATCTGGAACTGTCCAGACCTTGCACGAGTCGTGCTTCTTTAGTGCACAATGTACACGAGTCGTGCACCTGCTGTAATGCCAAAATCATGTCTAATTCCCTTTGCACGAGTCGTGCCTTTTCAAGGGCAAATTGTGCACGGGTCGTGCTTGTCAGACAGGGGCTAAAAAGTGTGAATTTTTGCTAGGCTTGTCCGATTTACCTCAAATTTGAACCATAAGTCCCTAATGGTTTGAAAAGTCTCGGCAAAATACTAAATTGGGTTTTCGACTCCTCGGGGGCACTGTAGATCATTACGAATGCCTCGGTGAATAGTAAAACTCATGAAAAGATAGTAAACGAAAAGTTTATTATTTAGACATTGTTTATAATGATATATTATTGAACTCTTACGCATTAGAGTCAATTAGAATGGCTGTTAACCTATAATCATTTTGAAAATGAATGACATTATAGGTACGGGACAAAATATTGTGGATTATACAACAAGCCTAGAAATGACGAAAGCTAGCAGTAGCAATCACCAAGGTGAGTAATCTTGACTATATCTAGTGTGATATATGGTAATTACAATGGCACTACTTGAAGTAGTTGAATACGGGACAATGGTAGATTACCCGAATAGTATACGGACATGACATTGGATTGCAATTCCAAATGGTGCAGCCTTGTTGGCTATGATTTTAACAATAAAACTATTGGTGCGGCCTTCGGGCTATGATATTTTGGTGCGGCCTATATAGTTATGATATTTTGGTGCGGCCTATATGGCTATGATATTTTGGTGCGGCCTTCGGGCTATGATATTTTGGTGCGGCCTATATGGCTATGATATTTTGGTGCGGCCTATATGGCTATGATATTTGATGCGGCCTTTATGGCTATGATATACGGTGCGGTCAATGATGACTATGACTTTTGGGACAGAAACTGTTTAAGAGTTTAATTGTTATTATTCTCTTATATATGCATGTTATTTGCTTGATTACTCATTGGGCTTTATAGCTCACAGTTTTATTTGATATGTCCCTGCAGGTGAGCGTGATCCTGCTAAAGGAAAGGATAAAGTCCGTGACTGAGGATTTGGATTATGTAGTAACTACCCGGCTTAATGGATGTATAATATTTATATATGTTGTAATCCTTGATACACTTGTACCTGTATGTGTTAACTAATACCCCTATACTTATGTTTTGATTGTAAAATATATGGTTTGAAAAAAAAATAATTTTTTTTTGGGGTGTTTTTGTTAATAAGTCGGGTGTTACAAGTTGGTATCAGAGCCGTGGTTTAAGTGAACTAGGTGTCTTTAGATTAGATTCCTGGACTTAAACCTTGAGAGAAACACAGACAAATGGACTGTTAGATATATATAAGTTTGTTATTATATATGTAATCTAACGGTTTGCTGAATTTTGAAGTATGAGAAATACAATGAGTAATCCCACTGGTGCAAATTCGCGTGGAACCTCAAGAAGTGGACCAGCCCGTTCACGCGGCTCTGCGGGACGAAGAGCAAGAGCACCAGCAAGGGAACCGGTGGGAGGAAATCCACCTGATATACGGGCAATAATGGAAGAAGTGGTTAGGCAAATGATGCCTACGTTAACGAATAACCCCAACCCGAGTGGCAATCCTAACCCGAGTGCCAATCCTAATCCTAGTGAAGAGGCTGCAAAAAGTATTCATGATAGGCAGCCAGAAAATGAAAGCCAGGGAGAAAGTCGTGCCCGTGCAATAAAAGAAACCCAAGGCGGGGAAGCTTCGACAAAGAAAGTTGGGTGTACTTATAAAGCTTTCCTTGGTTGTAAACCAAAGGAGTTTTCGGGGACAGACAATCCAGTCCAGGCCATGGAATGGATTATGCATATCGAGAAAGTGTTTCGAGTTAGCAAATGTGCGGAAGAGGACAAGGTAGAATTTGCCACAAACCAACTCATAAGTAATGCACTGCATTGGTGGCAAATTTACTACAAATCATTGGATCTTGATTCATCCCAGTCGGTACCTTGGGAGCAATTCAAGACTAAGTTCAATGAAGAATACTGCTCAGAAGTAGCGATAAAGAAACTGGAGGACGAATTTCTGCACATGGAACAAGGTTCCCAGTCCGTCCAAGAGTACACTTTGAGCTTTCTGGAGAAAGCCAGATTTGCAGAACACCATGTTAATACCGAAAAGAGGAAGATCGATAAATATGTTTGGGGGCTGACGACCCGAATCAGAGAGATTGTACAACCACTGAAACTGTCTACTTTCCGGCAAGTGGTGGATCGAGCCACAGAAAGGGAGACAGAGTTGAAGCGACAAGAAGACGAAAAGAAAGCCGTTGAAACAAAGAGAAAGGCGGAAGACCATAGTTGGACGCCTCAGAAAAAGTCGCAGCAAACCGATCTAAGGGTAAAGGTCAGAGGGACGAAGGAAAGTGGTGTGAGAAATGCAGAAAAAGACACTCAAGGAGTTGCCGGGTCAACACTACATCTGCAAATTGTCGAAACTGTGGAAAACCGGGGCATGATGCTAGTAACTGTCGGGCAGAACGTAGGTGTTTTCAATGTGGATCTACGAGTCACATTCGCCTGAACTGTCCCGAGTTGAAATCTGGAGCAATCAGTGATAGACCCAGGATCGATCAGGGCGGAAAGAAAGAGGAGGTGAAGAACCGAGGGAGACCGGTAGCCTCACGAGCCTTCCAAATGACCGTTGAGGAAGCCCGTGAGAAGACAGATGTGGTTACAGGTATCTTCACTCTCAACTCCATACCTGTATATGTTATATTTGACCCAGGGGCTACACATTGTTTTGTATCGGAGTCCTTGTTGTCCCGCCTGAATGTACCGTTAACCCCAATGGGTGAAAGCTTAGAAGTGGCTATAGCGGACGGCAGAAATGTTTGGGTTTCTGAACACTTGGAAGGTTGTCAGCTTAAAATCTACGGGACCACATTCCCTATAGATTTGAAGCCGATGACTACCAATGAATTTGGTGTAATCGTGGGGATGGATTGGTTGGCGACGAATTATGCTAACATGGATTGCAGAAATAAAAGCCTCACAGTACTGTCACCAGATGGGAATTTGATAAAGATTCAGGGTGAACGACCTCGGTTGAGAATGCCAGTTATCTCCTTTGCTCAAGCCCGAAGCTGTATTAGTAAAGGAGGGATGTTTTATTTGGCCTATGTAGCGGTGGCTAAGCTAGTTAAAGTGGGAGTAGCGAATGTAAACGTGGTAAACGAATTCCCAAATGTGTTTCCAGATGAACTTCCAGGGTTGCCACCAGATCGACAGGTTGAGTTCACGATTGAACTGATTCCGGGAGCTGCTCCTGTTGCTCGAGCTCCATACCGTTTAGCACCTTCAGAGATGGTGGAACTGCGAAAACAACTGGAAGAACTGTTAGACAGGGGTTTCATGAAACCGAGTACATCGCCTTGGGGAGCCCCTATTGAAAGGTTTTCTGCAACTATGAACTAATATTCCTAAGTTCACATGCAACCTATATAGATCTAGGTTTTCTTCTAATTAAACATATAACAATTCCTAGTAGGCCAGAAATAATAAACTAAAAATAAAGATCAAGAAAAACTAACCTTTAGTGAATCTTGGAAGCAAAGCAACAGAGATCTCTTGCCTCAAATGCAGTCACACCCAGCAGGAGGTATCTTGGCCGAAATTCTAGAGAGAAAGAGGGTACAAATCGTGGCTTTAGGGTTAGGGTGAGCCTCCCTATTTATAGGCTCCAAGTGGTGATCAGATAAACCTTAAGAGATAAACCTTTTGAATTCAAATCAAGATAAACTATTATCTTATTAATTCAAATCCTTTTATCCTTAATATTAAAATCGAAAATATATATATTTCCATATATAATTTCGACCACCACTTTTACTCACTCAACTGTCACTTACTCAACTATTGAATAATTACAGTTTTAGTCCCTGCACCTTAATTAATCAATTTAACTGCCAAATTAATTCCAATTAATTCCAGAAAAATTTCTAATTAATTATTATAGTTTCTAATTAATATATTATCACTTAAATATATTAATAAACTATTTATTTAATTTCTATTGATTTATTAATCACATAATAAATCAATCTTTCTCTCTACCGGACTTTCTGCCAATCCTCCAACTATGAGGGCAACCCAAATGGACTTTGCTTCTATTAATTAGATAAATACTAATTATTAGTCATGGCTTATACACCTAATCCAACAGTCTCCCACTTGGATAAGTCTATGACTAAAATTACCAATTTACCCTCTAATTAATTAGCAACTGTAGCTTCCTAGAAACCGATGTTGAACTCTGACCTAGTCAGTTCTGTCCAATGATAAGTGATCAGATGATCCTCCGTCCAACAAGATATTTTTCAGACTCAGGACATGGATTAAGATAAATCCTTGTCTGATTCTCTGTTTCCCGATTTCTGATTTGCATATGACTTTAAGACTACCAATTGACCATGTCAATTTAGTCCTGGTTGGCCAACCCTCCAATCAACTTCAAAATCATCGAGAGGCCTACAGATATCTGTTTTCCCGACAGGGTCAAGGGACGAATAAGTTTTGACTCATATACTTATGTCTTTTACTAGTCAAATCATTAACAACAACACGTTTTATAACACCGTGTTACCGATGCGTTTTCGCATTGTCAATGAACAACTGCCTAATAAAACATAACCCATATGTCTCTACTTAAAGATCAAAAGATATTATCGTCTCAACATTGCTCGTGATATAATCCATGAAGCAATCAGTTGAGCGTGGGTTTATCCAATACTCAAATCCCTATTTTCTAAGTACTCATGAATATTGTAGCAATCTTATTGCTATGTCTAACTCATTAGACAATCTACAAAACTATTCATGACAGTCTTCATTCATACTTACTCCTTAAGAAGCATGAGCGACTGTGGATATTTAAATAATACAATATTATTTAGGATGTAAACATGCAAAATGAAACACAATAATAAACAATCGACAAAAGGCAGTACCAAATACTCATCAACAAAACTATATTATTAATTCACCAAAGTCAATTACATTTATATTGTAATAAGTTTCCAAATCCTATCTAATTACAAAAACTAATATCATCTGTTAATCCTATGCGTCGTGCATGCTGATTGTGCTTAATCCTACTCAGAGCCTTTGTCAAGGGATCTGCAGGATTATCTTCTGATGATACCCTCTTCACTATGAGGTGACCTTCTTCTACCCTATGTATTATGTAGTGGTACTTTCTGTCGATGTGTCTGGACTTTCCATGATCTCTCGGTTCATTTGTCAAGGCAACCGCTCCTTCATTATCGCAGAACAGTTCCATAGGCTCCTGAATACTCAGGACTACTCCAAGGTCACCGATGAAGTTCTTCAGCCAAGCCGCTTCTTTTGCCGCTTCACTCGCTGCGATGTACTCTGATTCGCACGTTGAATCAGCCACCGTCTCTTGCTTGGAACTTTTCCAAGTCACTGCTCCCCCATTCATCAGGAATACCCAGCCTGACTGAGACCGACCATTGTCTCTATCTGTCTGAAAGCTGGCATCAGTATACCCGTCAACTCTTAAGGTATCACTGCCACCAAGGACTAAGACAAAGTTCTTCGTCTTGCGCAGATATTTGAGTATGTTTTTGACCGCTGTCCAATGTGCCCTACCAGGGTTCCCCTGGTATCGACTGACCATGCTCAAGGCAAAGGCCACGTCGGGACGAGTACACGTCATGGCATACATGATCGACCCCACAGCCGAAGCATAAGGTACCCGACTCATGTCCGCAATTTCCTCGTCTGTACTTGGACTCTGAGTCTTACTCAGCTTAGCATTACTTTGCATTGGTAGCTCTCCCTTCTTGGAATTTTCCATACTAAATCTTTTCAGTACCTTGTCCAAGTATGTACTCTGACTAAGTCCAATTAGTCTTTTCTTCCTATCTCTTAATATCCTTATCCCGAGAATATAGGCTGCCTCTCCTAGGTCTTTCATGGCAAAACACTTCCCGAGCCAAGACTTGACATCTTGCAAAGTCGGGACGTCGTTTCCCATGAGCAGTATGTCATCTACATACAGCACCAGGAAGGTGACTATACTCCCACTAGCTTTGACATATAAGCAAGACTCATCCTCGCTCCTAGAGAAACCAAATTCTTTGACTTTCTCGTGGAAACAAAGATTCCAGCTGCGAGAAGCTTGTTTTAATCCATAGATGGATTTCTCAAGCTTACACACTTTGTCAGGATACTTTGCATCAACAAAACCCTCTGGCTGATTCATGTAAACATCCTCAGTTAACTTCCCATTAAGGAAAGCGGTTTTGACGTCCATCTACCAAATTTCATAATCATGAAATGCAGCTATGGCCAGCATAATCCTAATTGACTTTATCTTAGCCACTGGTGAGAAGGTCTCATCATAGTCAATCCCTGGGGTTTGAGTAAAGCCCTTCGCAACCAGTCTTGCTTTGAAAGTGTGTACCTTTCCGTCCATGTCGGTCTTCTTCTTGAAGATCCATTTGCACCCGACTGTCTTTCGACCCGGTACATTGTCAACCAAGTTCCAAACTTGATTGTCATACATGGACTTGATCTCGCTGTCCATTGCCTCTTTCCACTTAGCAGACTCAGGGCCCGCCACCGCTTCCCGATAGTTAGCAGGTTCGTCCAAATTTATCAGTGTCCTATCACTGACAAACGTATCTCCATCCGTAGTTATATGGAATCCATAAAACTCGGGTGGCATGCTAACTCTACTGGAACGCCTAAGAGGTAAGGATATATCAGTCGGACCAACAGGAACTTCTTCCTCTTGTTGGTTGCTAGTTTCTCCTAAGGTTGCATTGTCGGGTAACTCTTGAATTTCTTCAAGGTCAATGGTGCTCCCACTGTCCTCTTTGAATATGAGTTCTCTCTCTCGAAAGAATCCCCGTCTCGCTACAAAGACCACGTCCTCGCTTGGTCTGTAGAACAGGTATCCAAATGACTGTTTGGGATATCCAATGAAAAAACATTTCTCGCTTCTCTCTACGAGTTTATCGTGAGTCTCTCGTCTAACGAAAGCCTCACAACCCCAGACTTTGATATGTGCTAACGAGGGAACTTTCCCCGTCCACATCTCATGAGGTGTCTTAGCAACCTTCTTAGTAGGGACAAGATTAAGGATGTGGGCGGCAGTCTCTAAGGCATACCCCCAGAAGTGAATGGGAAGTGAAGCTCGACTCATCATGGAACGAACCATGTCTAACAAGGTTCGGTTACGTCTCTCGGCAACACCGTTCAACTATGGTGTTCGAGGAGGCGATAACTGTGAAACTATTCCACATTCCTTTAGATAGTCTAGGAACTCGATACTAAGATACTCTCCGCCTCTGTCGGACCTGAGCATCTTTATCTTCCTGCCCAATTGATTCTCAACTTCATTTTTGAACTCTTTGAACTTTTCAAAGGTGTCTGACTTGTGTTTGATTAAGTAGATATACCCGTATCTACTAAAATCGTCAGTGAAGGTCACGTAGAACCGCGTGCCGTCTTTTGTGGTAGATCTGAAGGGACCACACACATCTGTGTGTATGATGTCCAAAAGACCTTCACTTCTTTCAAAGGACCCTTTGAATGGTGATTTAGTCATCTTGCCCAAAATACAAGACTGGCATACATCATCCGATTTGAGGTCGAATGATTCCAACACTCCATCCTTTTGGAGTTGGGCGATGCGTTTCTTGTTAATGTGCCCAAAACGACAGTGCCACAAGCATGCCTTTTCTACACCACTAGAAGAATCAATAAAGTTTACACTATGACCTAAATTGTCTACACATTGCATAGTTTCATACACACCATCACAAGGTAAAGCAGTAAATACAGAAATACCATTTTGAAAAACAGAAATGGAACCATTACTATTATCAAACGAAAACTGTAATCCTTGTCTAAACAATGCATGAAATGAAATAATATTCCTTGCCATTTCTGGCGAATAGCAACAATTAATAAGTTCTAAACAAACACCACTACTGAGCACTAAACTATAAGTCCCGATCTTGGTCACAGGCGACGATCTCCTATTCCCCATGATCAGGTTGAGTCTACCGTGCTCCACCTCCCTGCTTTCCCTTAGGCCCTGCAAATCAGAACAAATGTGGAAACCACATCCTGTATCAAGGACCCAAGAACTGGAAGATGGTGAGTTTTTAAAGATAGTGTAAATACCTGCTGAAGTCGGCTTGACTTTGCCATCCTTCAAGTCTTGCAGGTATGTAGGGCAGCTTCTCTTCCAATGGCCCCGTTCCTTGCAATAGAAGCACTCTGCCTCCTTGGGATTGGCATTATGAGGAATGCCAGAAGTCTTGGGTTTGGAGCCGCTGCTGGACGATCCAACATGCACCTTTTCCCTCCAATTCTGTTTAGGAGTGCCCTTTCTCTTCTTCCCTTTTCCACCAGCAATTGCCAGGACGGCTTGATTAGCAGCGGGTATACTCTTACCCTTCATTCCGTCCTCGGCGGTGCGGAGCATGCGATGCAGTTCGGCCAGAGTGGCCTGGGAGTTGTTCAGATGATACGCCAGTGTGAACTGGTCATATGAACTAGGCAGAGAATTCAGCACTATGTCTACAGCCAAATCCTCGTGAACCGGCATCTCAAGCTTCCGGAGCCTTTCCACGTACCCTTGCATTCTCTATACGTGGTTGCAAATGGACTCTCCATCTCTAGGCTTTGCATTGGTGAAAGCTTTGACTACCTCGCGCCTCTCAATGCGCTCCTGCTTACGGAACTTTTCCGCCAGCTCTTTGTGCATTTCATAGGGCCAGTAGTTTTCATATATTCTTTGCAACTCTGGGTTCATTGTAGCTATCATGATGCAAGCCACTTTGGTTGCATCATCAGTATGTTTTGCGTATTGAGTGATTTCTTCGGGAGTAGCATTATCATGGTCAATTTCAACCAGCTCGGTTTCTAGAACATACTCTTTATGTTCAAACCTCAGAGCCATATTGATGTTACGGATCCAGTCATTATAGTTGGTACCGTCCAACGTGACTTTGGAGCATAATGACAAGATTGAGGTAACATTTGAGTTAGAGTGGGGAGCGGATTGTTCGGCAGAAGACATCTATAAAAGAAGATAGTTTTAATTAGACGTATATAATAATCCTTATAATGACCCAATAACAATTATAAGGCTAGGATCCTACAATAACAATTTACAATCTCGAAGAGGGATGCCGTAATCAATATTGTAAATTTTATAAGGTAGGCGAATGACGATTCAGCCAATTCCACCGCGGAAAGATAATCTTATTAAAATGGAATTCCTAGATTCATTGAGATTTATTGAACTGTTCAATAGCATGTTTTAATCTCGGATGTGCCCCACTATTTGTGACTGGGATACCGAGGATCACAAACCGGGAGTGAATAACCATGCAAATAAGCTTGGTATTCTCGGGGTCAGTTGCCATCTCAAATTGATGTGCCGGTAAACCACACACGCTCCATCAATAATGACAACACCCGAGAAACCTATTGCAACTCTTTATGAACCCTAATTGGCGTGCCGGTAAACCACACACGCTCCACCAATGTTTCATAAAATGCAATGTGCAATTTCATGGGTTAGCACCAATTCACATTTTTCCTAAAGTAGCTAGATTTGGGTTTTATTTAAAAGGTTCTAGTACTTTGAATAATAACATTATACTTTTAATGAGATTAGGTGGTCCTATCAAACCCGTTCGGCTAACGACCCTCCACTGGTCAGGCGAGCGGTGGGTGAGAGTGTTCACCCATTAGACCGCCATTTTATAGGCAGTCTCCTTATATCCACTTTATAGACCAGCTTCGTGAATGAGGCCTACTAATGATTTGACTAACCATTTTAATCTTATACATATAATAATAACTCCCTAATTATAATATATATAAGATGTAATTTTTTAAACCTTTTAAAAATATGTTTATGGTTTATCTTTTAATTTATTGTCTATTTAAACTATTAAATTTCAAATTAAATTAAACCATAAAATCGATTTTAATTATCTTTTAATTAACCAATTAATTAAATTAATTAAATTTGATATTTTAAACCTTTTAAAATATTTTTAGGATTTTATCCATTTAATTTCGCCAATTTAAAACAATTAAATTCTAAATTAAATTAAATCCTCGAATTATCTTTTAATTACCAATTAATTAAATTAATTCAAATGTAGATAGGTTTTATCAAATTAATCAAATTAATTAAAACCTATCTTAATCCCTTAAATTTCGATTTATAGGATTAAAGGTTTTAAGGTTTATCTTTTAAACAATTTAAAGTTACCAAAAATAGAATACCTTCTAACCCTAATTCACAAAATCGCCAAAATCAAAAGGGAGGGGCTAGTGTTTTCAAAACCCTAACCCTAGATGTCGATTTGCACTAATTAGGGTTTAGGAACAATAAACCCTAATTACTAGGAACACAGTTATAGCAATTTAACAAGAAAACACACCAAATAGCTCTGATACCACTGAAAGGTTTTCTGCAACTATGAACTAATATTCCTAAGTTCACATGCAATCTATATAGATCTAGGTTTTCTTCTAATTAAACATATAACAATTCCTAGTAGGCCAGAAATAATAAACTAAAAATAAAGATCAAGAAAAACTAACCTTTAGTGAATCTTGGAAGCAAAGCAACAGAGATCTCTTGCCTCAAATGCAGTCACACCCAGCAGGAGGTATCTTGGCCGAAATTCTAGAGAGAAAGAGGGTACAAATCGTGGCTTTAGGGTTAGGGTGAGCCTCCCTATTTATAGGCTCCAAGTGGTGATTAGATAAACCTTAAGAGATAAACCTTTTGAATTCAAATCAAGATAAACTATTATCTTATTAATTCAAATCCTTTTATCCTTAATATTAAAATCGAAAATATATATATTTCCATATATAATTTCGACCACCACTTTTACTCACTCAACTGTCACTTACTCAACTATTGAATAATTACAGTTTTAGTCCCTACACCTTAATTAATCAATTTAACTGCCAAATTAATTCCAATTAATTCCAGAAAAATTTCTAATTAATTATTATAGTTTCTAATTAATATATTATCACTTAAATATATTAATAAACTATTTATTTAATTTCTATTGATTTATTAATCACATAATAAATCAATCTTTCTCTCTACCGGACTTTCTGCCAATCCTCCAACTATGAGGGCAACCCAAATGGACTTTGCTTCTATTAATTAGATAAATACTAATTATTAGTCATGGCTTAGACACCTAATCCAACACCTATTTTGTTTGTTAAGAAGAAAGATGGGTCAATGCGCATGTGTATTGACTATCGGGAATTGGATTACGGTGAAGAATAAGTATCCGCTTCCACGAATTGATGACTTATTTGATCAGCTACAAGGAGCATCCTACTTTTCAAAAATTGACCTGAGGTCGGGTTACCATCAGTTGAAGATACGGGAATCTGACGTTCCAAAGACAGCTTTTCGCACACGATACGGTCATTATGAGTTTTTGGTGATGCCTTTCGGGTTAACCAATGCTCCAGCCGTATTCATGGATCTTATGAACCGGGTGTGTCGACCATTCCTTGATACCTCGGTGATAGTATTTATAGATGATATTCTGGTGTATTCGCGAAGCCAAGCCGAGCATGAAGTGCACTTACGACAAGTGTTGGAGTTGATTCGCCGAGAAAAGCTGTATGCTAAATTCTCCAAGTGTGAATTCTGGCTAAGAGAAGTTCAATTTCTTGGCCATGTAATTAATGCTGAAGGGGTGAAAGTTGATCCATCAAAGATTGATGCTGTGATGAAGTGGGAACCGCCTCGAAGTCCAACTGAAGTACGAAGTTTCCTTGGTTTGGCAGGCTATTATAGAAGATTTGTCGAGAATTTTTCCTCGATAGCTGCCCCGTTGACCAAGTTGACTAAGAAAGGCGAAAAGTTCACGTGGGCGGAAAAACAGCAAGAAGCTTTCCAAAAGTTGAAACAATCTTTGTGTGAAGCACCAGTGTTAGCACTACCGCAAAGCGGAGAAGAGTATGTGATCTACAGCGATGCTTCAAGAGTTGGACTTGGATGTGTATTAATGCAGAAAGGTCGGGTAATAGCTTATGCGTCCCGCCAACTAAAAGATGCTGAAAAGAAGTATCCAGTTCATGACCTGGAATTAGCTGCGGTGGTTCTGGCATTGAAGCTATGGAGACACTATTTATATGGTGTGAAATTTGTTGTTTATACAGACCACAAAAGTTTGAAGTATTTATTTGATCAAAAAGAGCTTAACATGCGACAGCAAAGGTGGATGGATCTACTTAAAGACTTTGACTTTGAAATTCGGTACCACCCTGGCAAGGCGAATGTGGTGGCAGATGCTTTAAGCCGGAAAGAAGCTCCTTTGAAAGTTACATCCGCGTGTTTGGGTGTAGCAAGCCGGTTACCAGAATTGGTCCGATTGGCACAAGAAGAAGCGTGCAAGCCTGAACCTGTTAAAAGTGAGCGAATGGTTGGGTATTTGAAGCATCTGGAAGAAAATGCACAGAAATTAAAAACCTTCAGAGGTCGCGTGTGGGTCCCAAAACAAGGAGAAGCGCGGAACTTGCTTTTAGAAGATGCACACTGTAGCCGGTATGCAGTCCATCCGGGTAGTACCAAGATGTATCGGACGTTAAAACCATTGTATTGGTGGCCCAGAATGAAAAGAGATGTTGGAAGATTTGTAGAAAGATGTTTGACATGTTTGCAAGTGAAGTCAAACCATCAGAAACCATACGGAGAAATCCAGCCATTGCCGATTCCAGAAAAGAAATGGGACCATATTACCATGGATTTTGTAACAAAGTTGCCGCGGACACCGCGAGGTCATGATTCTATATGGATGATTGTTGATCGATTGACCAAATCGGCACAATTCATACCATTTAAGGAAAAGTACAGAGTAGATCAACTGGCAAAAATCTACATAGATGAGGTGTTATGCCGACATGGATTACCAGCATCGATTGTGTCAGATCGAGACAGCAGATTTACTTCCCATTTCTGGCAAAGTCTTCAAAAGCGATTGGGTACAAAAGTACTTATGAGTACCGCATACCACCCGCAAACCGATGGCCAAAGTGAAAGAACTATACAGACTTTGGAAGACATGTTAAGAACCTGTGTCATAGACTTTGGTGGAAGCTGGGAAGATCACTTGCCTTTGGTAGAATTCGCGTACAATAACAGCTATCATTCCAGCATTCAGATGGCCCCGTATGAAGCATTATATGGAGCACCGTGTCGTACTCCGACTTGCTGGACTAAAGTTGGGGAAAAGTCGTTGGCTGGACCCGAAATTGTAGCACAGACGGAAGAAAAGATCAAACAAATTCGAGAAAACTTGAAGGTAGCTCAGAATCGACAGAAACAGTACGCAAATAAACGGGTGAAACCGATAGAATTCCAAGTAGGAGACATGGTAATGCTCAAAGTATCCCCTTGGAAAGGCTTAATTCGTTTTGGGAAGAAAGGGAAGTTGAGTCCTCGCTTCATTGGACCGTTCCGTATATCCCAAAGAGTTGGAGCCGTGGCGTATATATTGGAGTTACCTGATGAACTTCATGGTATACATGATGTATTTTATGTGTCCCATTTGAGAAAAACTTTGTTTGATAAGTCTCAACTGACATTGAGGTAGATGAAAGGTTAAGATATCCAGAACAACCCGAGAGGGTGTTAGACCGCAAGGTAAGACAGCTGTGAAACAAGAAGATCAGCATGGTGAAAGTGCTTTGGCGTCATCACAAAGGTTCCGACATGACGTGGGAGGCCGAAAGTGAAATGAGGGAGAAATACCCTCAACTCTTTGCATGATTTCGGGGACGAAATCTCTTGAAGGGGGGAGAAATTGTAACGCCAAAACATGTTTTATTATGTAATTATAATAAAAAGGGTAAATTGGTCATTTTACCTTAGAAGGGTAATTTGGTCTTTTGGACAGAAAAGGATTTGCCTTGTAATAATATTTTGAGTTGTGGACTTAAAATGTTATAAAATCTGATTTTTGTCATAAATTTTGTTAATTGTGGCAAAAGTTCAATATATGCAACTCCAGGGACTAGTTTGTAATTTCTGGAGGTATAAATAGTGGGAAGGTTCTCCCACATGTGCAGAAATTTTGGAGAGCTACGGGAGGGTTTTCAGTGTACGGATGTTGCAGAAATTGGAGTGATCTTGAAGATTTAAAGCTGGAAATCGGATTATAGCAATTGAATTGAAGGTTTGGAAGCTTGGAAGTAAGTATTTCAAGTTCTAGCTTAAGTTGTTCTTGGGGGGTTTTGGGACTAAACTGAAATCTGTAATTTCAGTGAAGTCTAGGATGTTTGTGTTTGATTTCTGCATTTAAACATGTCCAATTGATAAGCTTACACCATTGAAACACTTGGTTTTGATCAAGTTGAAGTTTTGAGGTTTTTGGAGTCAAGAACTTTAATTCTTCCTCTTGATTGATTGAGTTGGTTTCAATGGATAAAAACCTTGTGTTAATGAAGGGTTTTACTCAGTAAACAAACCCCAAACGATTAAGAACAACAATAAGAGCTTAATATGTCAAAACAGGGTGCTACAGTGCAAAATCGCGACTGATCTGGAACTGTCCAGACCTTGCACGAGTCGTGCTTCTTTAGTGCACAATGTGCACGAGTCGTGCACCTGCTGTAATGCCAAAATCATGTCTAATTCCCTTTGCACGAGTCGTGCCTTTCCAAGGGCAAATTGTGCACGGGTCGTGCTTGTCAGACAGGGGCTAAAAAGTGTGAATTTTTGCTAGGCTTGTCCGATTTACCTCAAATTTGAACCATAAGTCCCTAATGGTTTGAAAAGTCTGGGCAAAATACTAAATTGGGTTTTTGACTCCTCGGGGGCACTGTAGATCAATACGAATGCCTCAGTGAATAGTAAAACTCATGAAAAGATAGTAAACGAAAAGTTTATTATCTAGACATTGTTTATAATGATATATTATTGAACTCTTACGTATTAGAGTCAATTAGAATGGCTTTTAACCTATAATCATTTTGAAAATGAATGACATTATAGGTACGGGACAAAATATTGTGGATTATACAACAAGGCTAGAAACGACGAAAGCTAGCAGTAGCAATCACCAAGGTGAGTAATCTTGACTATATCTAGTGTGATATATGGTAATTACAATGGCACTACTTGAAGTAGTTGAATACGGGACAATGGTAGATTACCCGAATAGTATACGGACATGACATTGGATTGTAATTCCAAATGGCGCAACCTTGTTGGCTATGATTTTAACAATAAAACTATTGGTGCGGCCTTCGGGCTATGATATTTTGGTGCGGCCTATATGGCTATGATATTTTGGTGCGGCCTATATGGCTATGATATTTTGGTGCGGCCTTCGGGCTATGATATTTTGGTGCGGCCTATATGGCTATGATATTTTGGTGCGGCCTATATGGCTATGATATTTGATGCGGCCTTTATGGCTATGATATACGGTGCGGTCAATGATGACTATGACTTTTGGGACAGAAACTGTTTAAGAGTTTAATTGTTATTATTCTCTTATATATGCATGTTATTTGCTTGATTACTCATTGGGCTTTATAGCTCACAGTTTTATTTGATATGTCCCTGCAGGTGAGCGTGATCCTGCTAAAGGAAAGGATAAAGTCCGTGACTGAGGATTTGGATTATGTAGTAACTACCCGGCTTAATGGATGTATAATATTTATATATGTTGTAATCCTTGATACACTTGTACCAGTATGTGTTAACTAATACCCCTATACTTATGTTTTGATTGTAAAATATATGGTTTGAAAAAAAAAAAAAAATTTTTTTGGGGTGTTTTTGTTAATAAGTCGGGTGTTACATTACAAGTCCTATAAGTTAGAATTTAATTTTTCAGTCAAAATGTCAAATATAGTCAAAAATCAGATTTTTATTAAACTTAGTAGACTCGGACCATATACGGAATCGGGATCGTTTTTGGAATCTGAGATCGAAACTCGTAAGAGTTTAAGAGTAAACTCAGGAGTTTGATAACCTTGAGTTTGACTACTTGAATTAATGCAATATCGCAAGGGTATTAATTATTAAATTAAATCAAAGAATTTGATCTATTCTTAATTTTTGTGGGCGAACATATTCCTTAAACGACATTTCCTTTAGGGAACTGATCTGTAAATAAAATTTTTTATATATATACAACAATTTGATTTTTTTTTTACATAATATACAATATTTCTAAATCATGATTTGTTGTGTAGGAGAAAAAATGTTGTGTATAAATCACTTTCCTTTTTTTTTTCTTGAAACACAGGGTGATTTTCTATATTATTTTAAACTTTAAAATAATGTAAAACGACATTTTTTGTTAAATTTTGGTTAATTATATTATTTTAGTAAGTATTAAAATAAAACCTTTAGAATAAATATTGTATTTATTTAGAGATACATTTATAAAAGAGATATCGGCCTCACATACCATATTTCTTAAACAAATAGCACGTAATGATAATTTTATTCACACTCTTTGAAAAATGATATTTCCGAATATACGCTAAATTTTCAAAAATAGTTTTTATGCTTGTTATTTTGAAAGAATGATATATTGAGATTTTGGAAGACTGAAGTTGATACAAAGTAGATTTGCAAATCGGATTTTTCAAACATATTTATAAGACTCGAAAAAAAAAATTTGAATTATTCGTGAATTTTCAAACTTAGATTTTCTAGAGTCTAATTTCTAACATGAAGCAAGTTCGAACTTAGATTTTCTAATAGCTTATAAAAAAACTAGTTTATATATTATAAGCTAATTTAATGATCTTATCAAATACTAAATTGCCATCAATTCAAAATAAAAATCAGATTGCTTATATGCATCAAACACAACCTAAATAACTTAATTTTAAAACTTGATTATATTTTGTGACATGGTTGTTAATCAACAAAGTAAATTCACATATATATAAAAATAATGTTGTATTTTACTGATATTTATACTAAAAACTTTCTCATATTAAGGAGTGTGGTAGTTACAAGTTGGGGCTAGCCCACTTGGCTAACAATGTGATTACTAACAAGGTGGTCATGGGTTCAAACCTTGGCACTAACATAACAAGGAATAATTTAGGAGTAGGAATACGATAGATTTGCCCAAAAAAAAAAAAAAAAAAAGGAGTGTGGTAGTTGGATGGTATATAATTTTAGTGAATTGATTGATGCGGTTGTTGGGTGAAAATGAAACCTCACCCGGATTTTAACATATTTTCAATCATATCTTCTAATGCAATCAGCCCCTATCAATATTATTATGTTTCCCAAAGTGGCTATGACTGATTTCCTTTTGTTTTTCAAGTAACATGTACTCCATAAGTTATAATAAATAGTTTTATTCTTAGACTCATTGGCGAAAGAATTTGGTTGACTTTTTGTAAGGTTCTATAAAAGTCCGATAATTAGAAGTTATGAGAAAAACTTAAAAGGCAATATGGAAATCACATAACAAAAGTTTGTTTTTTAACATAACGGCACATGTGTAATTATATTACTCATTGGTGTCCATCAAATCATACCAACCATGTTTGTTAATCATAGTTTCATATAAAGGTTCATGATAGCCATAAGCCATGATGCAAAAACATACAAACAAATATATAACAAAATAACATCGAGAGCGACATGTAGTATGAATAAACAGTTTGCCAAATGAATCTGCATAATAATTACAGTTAATGTATCACAAGATGTTAATCATAAAATACAACTAAAGTACATTGTAAATGGCATTATAATTCTTAATTTACTTGTTTATACGTTATAGAAAGAACATTATTTTGTTATTGTAAATGGCCCAAGCCCAATGTTCATGCGTTAGCCAGTAAAGGCTCAAGTTACGTGTGGAGGTTATTGAATGTGACGTTTGGTAAGATCTAGACATCCCCAAACACCCGGATTGAGTAGGGGTGTTCATTTGATCCATCCAATCTAGTGAATCCAAATAGATTTCGGTTTTCAAAACATGGATCCAAATAGTCCAAACTAAAAATCAAATGCAGTCCGAACCAACCAAATTGCAATTCGGTTGGATCGGTTTTTTTAATTCGGTTTTCATACGTCGAGTCATTTTAAACAAATATATATAACTTGAATATTAGCCAAATCTAATAAAGAACGAAAACAAACTATTTAATTGTGAATTATAATTTATAGACAACTACTAATAAAAATAAATTACAATTTATATTTTACAGACAAAAAACCCATTAAGAAATAGTATATATTAAGGTTTTTCATTAGGCGGTAATTTCTAATCTACTAAAAACAATTTATTAAAATTCAATAAATAATTTAAGATATAATTAAAGGATAAAAGTATAAATAAATAAATAAAGAGTTGTTTATTTGGTTTTTTTGGACTATTCGGTTCTTGTTTTATAAACCAAAACCAATCCAAAATCCAAAATAATAATTCGGTTTTGCTTAAAAACCAATCCAAAAATCCGAATATCCGAACCAAATAGTCCAATCCAAATTGTCCAATTGGACAATTCGGTTTTATCCAAATAGTGGACAGCCTTAGGTTTGAGATCCGAAATCAGTTTCTAAACCGAATATGATCCGCCCCAAATCCCGGTTTCGGTGAAACTGGTTTGGTTTCAATCCTAATCTGCCAGTTTGATTTGGTTTGAGACCGGTTCTTGCGAATCTGGTTTAAAAACAGAGCCGTTATATTGTCTTTTCCTTGCATGGGGGTAGTTTTGTGACCGTTTTACGGGTTTTTGTGACACTTTTTGAACTATTACAACATCCTAGCTAGTATATATATGTATTGTATGTTAAGGTTTAAGCGCACCTCAAAAAACACCCAAAACCACAAAAACGCTATCAACTAATCGTCCCAGTTGAGAAAGTGTTTGGCAGACGAAACTGTACTTGTGCCACTCGAAGACATCGTGGTCAATAGTATGTTAAACTATGTTGAGAGGTCAGTTGCAATTTTGGAAAGTAAGACGAAGATCCTACACAACAAGGAAATTGGAATTGTGAATGTACAATGACAGCAGTGTCAAGGTTCTAAATGGACTTGGGAACCGGAAGAAGAAATGTCCATGCACTATCAAAGTCTGTTTGAGGAATGAATTTCAAGGAAAAAATTAAATAAGTGGGGGAGAGTTGTAACTCCCCGTTTTGACTGTTTGATGAACGTGGCACGAGCAAGTATAAGGAATGTGACACGTTTAAATAGAGGGAACTTGACGCGTTTGTTAGGTATGGACACGACACTTTCATAGTCTAGTGCTGGCCAGTTATTCCACTGAGTAAAAGTTGGGATATGATTCTTAATTTCAAAATTTTCTTGCGATAAAATTTTTTGAGGAAAAAAAATTGAAAGACCAAAAACCTTCGTTGTTAGGAAGAGAGACAACAAAGTGAAAATCTATGATTTTTTTCGATAGAGAAAATACATCAAATGTATATTGATTCCTATATATTCTCAAAAAACTATTTTTAATTTTTTTTTTATGATTTAAGAATGTTTGATGTATTTTATTTACAAATATTATAATCGTTGTTTTGATGATTTTATGTTATTAAAAGTTATACTATTTAATTTTTTATGCTATTTGTTATATTTTGAATATTCTACATGAACAAACAACCTATAGCATTATTCTATATAAACACATTAATTAGGTCTTATCAACATTACATATAAAGTTTAGATGCATATAGTTTTCAAATACCCCATTAGAATATTATACATATACATTAATATTAAAATTACTTTTATATATATATATATATATATATATATATATATATATATATATATATATATATATATATATATATATATATATATATATATATATATATATAGACTTAGGATCTTTTGAGAACCAACTTCACCCCGAGAACCCGAGAACTCCCAACTCCTTTTGGATCAATCCTATATCTCCCAAACCGATATTTTTTTCAAAAAACCGACCCCATAGGCCTCTTAGACGCTCAAAATGGGGCCGGGTCGCTGAAAAAAATTTCCGAAAAAACGACTTTTTTTTTAAAAAAAAAAAGTTTGTACATGTGCAAAAAAAAAACTTTGCACATGTGCAAACTTTTTTATACGTACATTTTTTTAAAGTTTTTTTTTATGGATGTCTTTCTAACATATATTTAAGGCGTTCTGTAAAAAAAGATTTCAAAAAAAGTGTACGTATAAAAAAGTTTGCACGTGTGCAAAGTTTTTTTTTTTTTTTGCACATGTGCAAAATTTTTTTCAAAAAAAAAAAAGTCGTTTTTTCGGAAATTTTTTTCAGCGACCCGACACCTATTTGAGCGTTTTAGAGGCCTATGTGGTCGGTTTTTTGAAAAAAATATCGGTTTGGGAGTTCTCGGGTTCTCGGGAGACTTGTGGTTCTACATATGCAAATCAATTAGGTCTTATTAACATAAAACATTATTCCAATAGAATATTCTACATAAAACATTATTCCAATAGAATATTCTACATAAATAGACAATCTAATTATTCTATTGGAATGTTCTACATATGCAAATCAATTAGGTCTTATTAACATTATATAAACTTAAGATATAAAAGGTCTTCTAATAGAATGTTATACATATACTTTAATTTTAAAATACTCATTGTTCTAAAAAGGTTATTACATATAAACTTATGAAAAAAACATATAAAATTATTATAATAGAATATTTTAGATGAACAAACATCATATAATATTACTCCATTAGAATATTCTACATACACACATTAGATAGGTTTTATTAACATTACATATAAACTTAAGATGTACAAGGTCTTCTAACATTACTCTATTACAATATTATACACATACATTAATTTTAGAAATACTTTTTATTGTAAAAAGGTCATTACATATAAACTTATGAAAATCGACAACATATAACATTATTTTAATATAATATTTTACATGAACATAAAACCTATAACATTATTCTATTAGAATACTCTACATGAACTCTATATATATATATATATATATATATATATATATATATATATATATATATATATATATATATATATATATATATATATATATATATATATATATATATATATATATATATATATATATATATATATATATATATGATCATAAAAACATGATATTCTGATTGTTCAAAGCATAACTATTTGTTAACCATGACTATTGTTCTATGAAACATTCACTGCTTATTCAAACCTTAAAACCATAACTATTTTTTAGCAACTATACATATTGTTCAAAATAAAGAAAATATAATCAATATTAAAAATGAACAAACTATTGATATGTCATTCATAACCAACGACTTCCAAAAATTTTATCCATGTCCTTCCAATGCGTTTCTTGCATCAATTACTTCTCTCGCCATTTTATAATGAGTCTCCTTATTAACCTTTCTCATTCCTTTGCTTCTTCAATTATTTTCTTCTTGCGGTTGTTTATTGTATGTGTACGAAACTTCGGAGCATACTTGCAATGCAATTTTGCAATCTTCCTATTATCTAAAAACCATCTTTACCAAAGTCAATATTCCCCAAAATACTTTCAATCTATCACATTAAGAATACACCATAATCAACAGTAAGTTTCTTAGTTTGCCAAAGCAAATTCATCCTACTTACCATCACTACTTGAACAAATGTACTTTATTGTATCCAACCTTCTCTAAATATCTCATAAAGTAACTTTGCTGCAATGTATTTTAACAAAATTTAATATTAATCGTAATAATAGACAAATTAAAATCAAAATCTACTATTATTCAAGAAAATTGAACACAAACTTAAATAAGAAGGAAGAGAAAACGATTAAATAGTTTATTACTTGTTTTATTTCTAAAACTATATATGACATCCATAATCTGAATCTGATCATAAATTTAAACACTTAGTAAATAGTAAGCGGTGATTTACCTTTTTGTATGAGATTTAGAATGTGAAACCAATTTTGTTGACCTATTCATTAATGTTAGAAGAAACAAAGCTTCATACTTGTTTGATTTCTTTAATACTGGAACTGTAGATGATTACAAGCTTGATTTGGGAATGGTAGGCTTGAAAACAAAATGTAATCATGATTTAAAATCATAATCGAAATCGCAAGGTTGAAAATCCGAATGAGTGTGAATGAGAGGGTTTTTAGGGTTCTTCAGATGAGGTTTGAATTGGTTTTTCAATGGGAAAAAGAGGAATCACAACCTTGAAATCAAAACATAAAATTGATTTTTCCATTTTAATAGTGATTGAAAATCTAGAAGAAAGTGAGAATCGGGGATGAGGGTTTTCAGCTTGAGAAGAATGAATAACACTTTAAATTGGGATTGCATATCTATTAGTCAAATTTACGATATTAGCCCTCTGTGTCCTTCAGTAATCTCACTTTTTGATGTATTTACAAAAATACCACCATTATCATCCTCATTTAAAGTCATTTAATCTTAGCCTACATGGATAAGGTTAATGGTACATATCTTGTCTCATTGTCTCACAAAAATTCATTATCTCACATGAACCTAACCATATATATATATATATATATATATATATATATATATATATATATATATATATATATATATATATATATATATATATATATATATATATACATACATATATATATATATATATATATATATATATATATATATATATATATATATAGGGAAGGGTTCAAATGAGAACCTTTAAAAGGTTGAGAACCGTGAGAACCAATCTCGGCCCTTAACGCAATTCATCGAGGGGTTATATATATAGAGAGATTAACCGGTATGAACGCGTTGTAGACGATCAAAGCCCACAACCATTAGATCAAAATAATGTGCGACTTAGATTAGTTCTTTTAGTTCTCAATCTTTATATATATATATATATATACATATATATATATATATATACATATATATATATATATACATATATATATATATATATATATATATATATATATATATATACATATATACATATATATATACATATATATATATATATATATATATATATATATATATATATATATATATATATATATACATATATATATATATATATATACATATATATATATATATATATATATATATATATATATATATATATATATATATGTATATATATATATATATGTATATATATATATATATATATATATATATATATGTATATATATATATATATATATATATATATATATATATATATATATATATATATATATATGTATGTATATATATATATATATATATATATATATATATATATATATATATACATATATATATATATATATATATATATATATATGTATGTATGTATATATATGTATATATATATATATATATATATATATATATATACATATATATATATATATATATATATATATATATATATATATATATATATATATATATATATATATATATATGTAACACCCCATTTCTACTGTTTGCAAATACTGTATAAATATAGAAATACAAAAATACGGTTTATCAAAAACCGATAATTTAAATGCTTAAAATAGTGGGTGTACAAATCCATATCAAAACTAACCATAGTAAGCAAGAAAGGATTAAACCTTGAGTCCAAGTTAGGAGCTAACTCAAGCTCCACTCCAGCTAAACTTCATCCCATTTATAGCAACTTATTTTAACCTGGAATACATGGCAAAACATAGAATACGTAAGACAAAAATGTCTCGTGAGTTACATGAGTTTTAGACTCAAACGTTTAACTTCTTTTTCCGACTTTTTATAAAATTTACATCATAAAACTTCTGTCAAACTTTATAGTAATAACATACTATAACTCTTTACTTCTCTATATTATTTCATAACATACTTTGGAAAAATAACATCTTTCAAAACCTTATAGTAGTAACATACTATAACTCTTTACTTTTCAAAATCACTTCATAATATACTTTACAAAAATAGATTCTTTCTTACTTTCTTTGACTGGTTTTATAAGCTTGCTGGATTTTTATACTTAGGGCTTTAATCACCATAAGTGATACCCCAAGTCTCATATTATTTATGACTCTCAGTCTTTTTTCTCCCATTCTTTCGGTTATCCTTTTATCATTCACAGTTCTTCTTATATGTAATTTATATGGTCACTAATTCTGATTCCAATGACCATTTCTTTGGTAACTGTATGTATATTCTTCTCATTATCATCATTGTCCGTCTTATCTTTTACTTCTTGCCTAATACTTGATTAGGCATTCAATATCCATTTCTAAACTCATTTTTTTTCTTACATTATAACAATGCAACTTACTCATAGTCTTTAACAATTTTTTTTATTACTTTCTCATGCAGGTAACTTATTTTGTTATGTTACTCATTATAGTACACTTCAAACTTAGTTATTTGCTCCACTCATTAGATGTCTTTACTTGTCATATTTTCTTTGGGTTTGGAAGTCACGACTTCCCATTTCTTACTTTTCATTTCTGACTTTGACTCCTTATCTAATACTTATAATCTTACTTGTTGTTATTACATAGGCGTATAATTCTTATATTTTCCTTACTACTCTCTTCAAATCCTTACCCACCAGAATACCATAATTCCTTTGTGATTCCACCAGTCTCAATACATATCCTGTGATTATGATAATACGGGCCCATATTACCATAATCACCTATACATATTGATTCTGCTGTTACCATAAGGTCTCATGGGACACTGGTTCCTTTAACATATAACACCATTATAAGTACATGGTGATCAATACTAGAAATCTTATTAATTCATAAACATAATCTTTAATAGATATAAACAGTTATGGAAAATATCATATAATTTTCCTAACAATCAGATTTTTGCTCACTCTAAACATTAGCTTAACACTTCTTAGTGTTATATATCTACATATTTTAAATAATGCATAATGTCTTAATCATTTAAGACATCATATAACATGCTTTTAAAAACTAACATTCCTATAGCATAAGTTTAAGCCTAGGAGTGGAACAAGCCAATCCTAATTCGCTTAAACCATGGCTCTGATACCAACTTGTAACACCCCATTTCTACTGTTTGCAAATACTGTATAAATATAGAAATACAAAATACGGTTTATCAAAAACCGATAATTTAAATGCTTAAAATAGTGGGTGTACAAATCCATATCAAAACTAACCATAGTAAGCAAGAAAGGATTAAACCTTGAGTCCAAGTTAGGAGCTAACTCAAGCTCCACTCCAGCTAAACTTCATCCCATTTATAGCAACATATTTTAACCTGTAATACATGGCAAAACATAGAATACGTAAGACAAAAATGTCTCGTGAGTTACATGAGTTTTAGACTCAAACCTTTAACTTTTTTTTCCGACTTTTTATAAAATTTACATCATAAAACTTCTGTCAAACTTTATAGTAATAACATACTATAACTCTTTACTTCTCTATATTATTTCATAACATACTTTGGAAAAATAACATCTTTCAAAACCTTATAGTAGTAACATACTATAACTCTTTACTTTTCAAAATCACTTCATAATATACTTTACAAAAATAGCTTCTTTCTTACTTTCTTTGACTGGTTTTATAAGCTTGCTGGATTTTTATACTTAGGGCTTTAATCACCATAAGTGATACCCCAAGTCTCTATGGCTAAAAAGAACGGATCAATCCTCACCATAGAAGTGCTGAGGCAATCTACTTTGCGATGGGCTTTTTCCCCAGTAGACCCCTTACCTAACCCGGGTAGGTTGGAACATAGTTCCCTTACTAACGCTGCTTGCTACAATTACCAGTCATACAAAATACTTGCTGCTTGCTTGAACATTTCTCATATACATATAACTTGTGGCTAGGTGCCAAACTACATCATTTTATGTCTTTATGGCTAGATGCCAAATATAGCTTTCATCACATAATAATCATATGTTTAAAACATATTTTTCTAACATGCTAAGCTTTATGCCAAAACATACTTTCCAACATCTTATGGCTATATGCCATTCATACTCGAAAACATATACAGTTTGTAACCAAAACATACTTCTTAAACATCTTGTGGCTATATGCCATTCATACTTGAAAACATATATCACTTGTAATCAAAATATACTTTCACATAATTGGTTCATAGACCAACATACCTTCCTTTAATTTAACTTGTAGTTCAAAACATAACTTCAAATATAGCATTATACTTTCACAACAAGTTAGAAATAATACTCTTGCATATAATTTCACATAAAGAAACTTTTATAAGAAATCTTGTAAATACTTACTTGCCATGTACCCCAGAATTGGTAAAAATACTGCATGTACTCACCTCATGTATTGCTAGAAGATTGACTACACGTTCCTTGTATTTATACTCTTTTGGAACCAATAATCACTTTGCATGAACCTATATTTAACATATTATACATTAAAATTCATGCTAACTGACTCTATAACTCCTTAGAGTCCTTATTATACCAATATAGGTCATAACAAGTCTATAACTTTTAAATGACCAACTTTAGTTAAATCGTATTTTATACGTATTTTACTACAGTACCCTCGGGAGGTCGTATTCCCGGTTTAACAATTTTTCATGAAGTTTCACACTATATTGGACCTATGTTTAAAATTTGAGGTCAAACGGATAAGCCGAACTCCAAATTCCAAAATTTTTTTCACTTAACAGGGGACTTTTGCTGCTGGCGCGAGATCGGGACCCGATCTTAAAGAGATCGCGTCCCGATCTAGATCGCGACCCGATCTTAAAGAGATCGGGACCCGATCTCTGCTGAACATACCAGATTTCACGATTTTTTTAGCTATAAACCCCCATTTTCATACATTAAGTCCTTAATACACCACTTTATCGTTAAGGGATTATTCCAAGACAAAAACCTTCCATTTTCTTGAGTTTTTAAACCATGGAAATCATAGATTTCAATCATTTCCCAAAAATTCCCGTTTTTACATTTTTGATTCAAAAACCGAAACTGTCCAATATTAAGCACTTCTATTGATTTATTTCAACAATTACCATATATGGAACTCATTAAAACCCCTTAGAATTAATTTGATCATGTAAATTTGAATTCTAAGGTTCTTGAACAAAATTCCAATTTTTCAACAATAGCAACATACTTTGATGATTTTAAGATATGTTCTTAATACACAACTTAATTGTTTTAGAATCATTCCATAACTAAAATTCCATCATTTAACCATGTTCTTAAACCATGAAATCATTGATTCCAAATTTTTCCAAAGATTTCCATTTTTAACATCTTCACCCAAAAATCTGAAATTTCTTAAACTTAACAACTAGGAATGATTTATTACTTCTGTTAAGACATATTAACCTCATTAAGAACCATTGAAACCAACTTGTTCTTACAAACCCGTTGGTTAGGGTTCTTGAGCTCAAATTCTCATTCCTTGATTTTTAACACTTTCAATGGTTAAACTAGGTTTAGATAGTGATTATTTCATTTTGGCCCCAACATTACATTTTCTTGACTTTTCAGTCATTTGCATGTCAAATGACCCTTTTACCCCTTTTTACCATTTTTCTCAAAATAGCATATAACATGCTTGAATTGTAAGAACTTCTACCTTTTATAACTTTATTCCACTTATAAACTTATTTTGCACTTTAAGACATTTTAACACTTAAAAATCTAATTCTTAAGTTAAATATTTCAAAATGACAAAAATACCCTTTTTGGTCATTTTTTGTACTTTTCTCTCACTTTTTACATTTTCAACATCCTTACTTCATCCTTATAACTTTATTATAGTTTATATATTTCATCCTTACGGAAAATATGATTATTTTCATTTTACCACAAGAACTGAAATTTACCAAAACTTCTCATACTTTCATTTTATAATTTTACAAATATTTTTGGGTTCTTACAATCACCCCTGCTTAAGAGGATTCCGTCCTCGGAATCTTCTCGAAATTTGTATAATATGAACACATTTTTTTTAAAGTTTCTCATTTTTTTCCAAAATACTTATAATAGCTTATATAATACTATTATCAAATGACCAAAATCTCTCTTATGATCCTCTTAACCATTTCTCAACTCTTTAGTTACTTATTCATACTTCATACTCTATTTTCTACTTACATTTCTTTTTATCTCATTTCCTTTATATATAAAGTCTCTTAATAAAACTCACTTTACAAAATACTTTCATACTTCCATACTCTTACCAAAAATAACAGTCTACTTTGTAATTCTTCCCATATCCTTACCAAAACTTCATGAGATTATATTAATCACATTCTTTACTTATAAAACTTTTCCCCAAATACAATTTGATAAAATTTTGTATTTATATAATTTTATAAATACACACTACCTTTCTTTGAAAAAAAGTCTTGTCCCTTTACGGACATTTTACTCGAACATAACTTCTTCTTTCTTTTTAAAAGTTTTACAACTTCTTATCTTTACATAGTTGTTCTTTAGATCTTTTAAACTTCACTTTATTATTCTTTACATCTACTAACAATTCTCGACTTATTACCACTCATAAGGAATGCATTCCTTTTGTTTTATTTCACATCCTTACTTTTCTGTTTGGGACAGAATCTGTCAAAACAATATACCTTTCATAAAAATCTGCATATCTTACTCTAGAAGAATCGAAACAACATACCGCTTTTTATTTTAGAAACTACACATCAATAGCTTTCTTTCTATGTATAATACACAATGTTTAATGTAACGCCCCGTTTTTGGCGTTAACGTTAAAGTTAATGTTGATTATATTAATCGCATATTTTAAAAGAAATGATAATAAATTTAATTAGAAAGCAGACTGTAGAATTAAACCTCGTTTTTCGGTATGTTCATTTTGATGAATGAATTATTTTAGCGTCAATAATAATAATAATAAACTTTAAAATTGAAATTATGTGTTTAGGGATAGAATATGCCAATTATAAAAACTTAATATGATTGGTGTTTTAGGTTTAGGCTAACTAAAAACATGACTTATAAATCTAGGGACTAAACATGAAAATATGTGAAACTTGAATGGGAAAGTCCTTATGGCCGATTGCAGCTACAGATCTTTAAAATTTGCCTTTAGACCACTCGTTTTTTTTCACTCTAGCCTAAAACAAACTTTCCTTGTGCCTTTTTCTATACGATGCATCGTATTTTCTTGTGGGAAGGAAACCCTAGTCGATGTTTCACATGTTGGGAGGAGATCGAGAGTGTGGATGGGTCGTGATCGGGATTCCTTGTTGCTGCTAATTTTGGGTTGTAACTTAGGTATGTTGCTGTCTTCTCTTTTTGTTTCTAATCGATCCCACACATCTCACACACTTGTGTGTTGATGTATTAATTGAATGTTGTGGCTTGGGATAGTCCGTGAGGTACTTATTATTCTATGATTTCTAAGTCTTCCATTCAGACCTTTTATGGTATTAATAAGAGTCTTAATGGGTGTATGGTTGAAAACCTTAACCCAAAGTTGATTTTATGAAAAAGTTGTAAAGTTCCTGATTTTGGGTTTTCTTGTAAAAACCATATAAAATCATAGAATGGACCATTTGAGGTGAACCATATATTTATAGAAAGGTATATGTGTCTAGTTTATTATTCCAGAAGGTCATGGCCTAAATCGAGCCTTAGTTTATGCAGAAGTTGCAATCTTCACTGACTGGTCCAGGGCTGTGTCGAGCAGTGAATTCTACCTTGTTAAATTCATAGTAAAATGTATAAAACTCTTTTGGGGGCAAGGCCAGTCGCCTTAGTTCACTTTTGACGTCTAGTTTGTTCGTACCAAATTTTAGATCTTAGTTCTTAACCCATTTTGAGCGACTAATATTTCTTTAAGGTGTGGTCCTGTGAGTGGACTGATCAAGTCAGTCAACTTTGTCGATTTATCATTTATCATTGGTGAATGCAAAAGACCTGAGGTCAGGCCCTGTAACCTTATCCTTAGGTCTAGTATTTCCATGATTTTTAATGAATTTTATTGTAAACCTCTCCTTGGTTGAAAGTTGCAAACTTTGCAACCGGGTCAAAAATCAGCTTTGCTGTCAAGTTTCTTTTGTGTCAATTGTTTTGGTTTTGGATCGCCGATGTTATAGTGTGTGTCCGGGCTTACCTAAATCTAATTAAAACACCTACTAATTTCATGTTTAGAAAATGAGAAAAAAAGGGGGGGGGGGGTACAAGGTTGAGACACGGTGCATGTCAAAAGTTATAAACATTTAAACTATAAGCAACGCTATAAGTATCTATTTATAATAACGTTAATTAGTGTATTTGGTAATAATTAACTTAATACACCTTATAGGGGTATAAGGTGTTCGGTTTTGAGCTTGGTTGGATTTGCGGAGTTGCCGCTCGAATTTCTACATTGCCGACTCGAGGTGAGTATTATGTGGATTTTCGGGGTACATAGCAAAATGAGTTTTATTCAAAATGTTTTGGAGTCAAAGTGGTTTTATGGCTTTAAAAGTATTTTATGAAAAATATGCTTATAATGTGTACAGAAAGAGAATCAGAAATACAGTGAACTGATAATGTGATTGGCCCTTGATAATGAGTTGCTTAGTATCCAGATAAAGACCACGGCCTGCTGCGGTAGGGGTGGCAAAAAGACACTACTGGGATGGTACCTCCCGTCGCGAAGTAGTTGTCTTACCTTGATAGATGAATCCGTTTCATGCTATTGAGGAAGAAGTTATACGGGTGCGTCTCGTATAAAACCTACGGGTGCGCTCGTATGAATGTACCATCACAAAATAAGGAATACCTATGGGTGCGCTCATAGGAAATTAAATAATATGAAATTTTGGAATGTTTAAAATATGAGAAACTATTTTGGGTCTAAAACCCGTATTACTCACGAGACGTATGTCTCACGTATGTTTTGTTTAAAATGTTATGTACTCAGGTGATCAAACAAGGAGTTAGAAGAGTCGAGTGTGGGACGGTAGCTTTCGTTGTGCAAAAATATGTGCTGTTTAAATTGTGGTAATGATACGGAAGAGTAATACCCCGTATGTTTAAGTATTTTGTATTATGAAGTCTTGATATAAAAAAAATTTGGTTGAAATTGGGGTGTTACATTTAACCTTGTAAATTTGTATAGTTTTACTATTGAATTTGATCTATTATTTCTGTCAACTTCCTTCTTTTCCACTTTTGGCTTTTATACTACTAATTGTATACTAATTGTATACTTCTTGTTAGCTTCTATAATTCCGCAATCCCTTTCTATATGTTCCACTTTGTAAACTATATGTATTATTTTCTTTAAATACATATCTCTTTTCATTTCGTATATGTATGCTACTATTACATCATTATACTTATTACTTTCATTCTGAATCCATCTTTTATAAAATGTCCTTTTCATATACTTCTTACTCATCTCTTACATTATATTTGTATTACTTTCTTTAATACATATGTTATATCACCTTTTTCTCATGCTATTTGCACATTTCGACATAATAGCAATCCAAGATACTTCTTTCATCCTCCTTTACTAGTTATGAGATTTTATTCTCGTTTACTCATTACACTTACTAATACAATTCTGTCCTTTTCAATTCTTAGCTTTCTTACAGTACTCCTATGAGTGCATTTCTTATCTTCTAAGGTACCCCGAGTACCATTCTCATATTATTACACTTTTTATGATATTATCATCTCGTGGTGTAATTAAGTTTCACAAATCATATTTATTAACTTCTTGCTCACAAATATCAACTCTCAAACTCTTGTCCCACTTTAGACTTTTACAAATAGAATTTGTTGCTCTCTTTTATCTCTTGATTACTACTTGGTAATCCTGCTCTTTTATCAAATATGTTATTTTAAAATTCCAAATTCTCAATTTCTATATACCTTTTGCATACTTCAAGTGGTTTCATGATTACTTTCTAAGTTTGACTCTTATAGATAGTCAAGGTTGTAAAGAATTTAATTTCCAACTTTGTTTACTTTTGGTCATATTTTAGTTCCAACTCATCACTGTGGTGCTAACCATGGTCTCAAACCACTTTTTAACATATATCTAAAGATTTTCAATCTGATGTTCAATTTCTTACTTTTATCTTGTATTCTTCTTTTCTTTCGTTTTTATCTTACATACTTTTACTTATAACTTTCTAGGCTTTAGGCCCAACTTTTCTTCCATTATATCTCATTCTTTCGTGTTTTTAAGGCTATACACCAACACATTATTTTACTCATTTGCTTCATACTTTATAGTATTCTATTTAGAATACCTATTCCATAATGACTTTTATACTTTTATACCTTGTATAAGTTCCAAAACTTACTCATTCATTTATATCTATAATCTCATATCACCATATATATATTTCTTTGTATTTCATAGTTACTACTCATGTACTAACTATTATTCACAAATTTTTAAATACTTTCACCCGTCACTTCCATTTAGAAGTAATAACTTCCTGTCTCTTTAATTTAGTTCTTATATCATCTTTGACCCTTTGTCTAATACTTATCTAGATATTCGCTTTTATTCTTTATCTCATATTATTTATGACTCTCAGTCTTTTTTCTCCCATTCTTTCGGTTATCCTTTTATCATTCACAGTTCTTCTTATATGTAATTTATATGGTCACTAATTCTGATTCCAATGACCATTTCTTTGGTAACTGTATGTATATTCTTCTCATTATCATCATTGTCCGTCTTATCTTTTACTTCTTGCCTAATACTTGATTAGGCATTCGATATCCATTTCTAAACTCATTTTTTTCTTACATTATAACAATGCAACTTACTCATAGTCTTTAACAATTTTTTTTATTACTTTCTCATGCAGGTAACTTATTTTGTTATGTTACTCATTATAGTACACTTCAAACTTAGTTATTTGCTCCACTCATTAGATGTCTTTACTTGTCATATTTTCTTTGGGTTTGGAAGTCACGACTTCCCATTTCTTACTTTTCATTTCTGACTTTGACTCCTTATCTAATACTTATAATCTTACTTGTTGTTATTACATAGGCGTATAATTCTTATATTTTCCTTACTACTCTCTTCAAATCCTTACCCACCAGAATACCATAATTCCTTTGTGATTCCACCAGTCTCAATACATATCCTGTGATTATGATAATACGGGCCCATATTACCATAATCACCTATACATATTGATTCTGCTGTTACCATAAGGTCTCATGGGACACTGGTTCCTTTAACATATAACACCATTATAAGTACATGGTGATCAATACTAGAAATCTTATTAATTCATAAACATAATCTTTAATAGATATAGACAGTTATGGAAAATATCATATAATTTTCCTAACAATCAGATTTTTGCTCACTCTAAACATTAGCTTAACACTTCTTAGTGTTATATATCTACATATTTTAAATAATGCATAATGTCTTAATCATTTAAGACATCATATAACATGCTTTTAAAAACTAACATTCCTATAGCATAAGTTTAAGCCTAGGAGTGGAACAAGCCAATCCTAATTCGCTTAAACCATGGCTCTGATACCAACTTGTAACACCCCATTTCTACTGTTTGCAAATACTGTATAAATATAGAAATACAAAATACGGTTTATCAAAAACCGATAATTTAAATGCTTAAAATAGTGGGTGTACAAATCCATATCAAAACTAACCATAGTAAGCAAGAAAGGATTAAACCTTGAGTCCAAGTTAGGAGCTAACTCAAGCTCCACTCCAGCTAAACTTCATCCCATTTATAGCAACTTATTTTAACCTGTAATACATGGCAAAACATAGAATACGTAAGACAAAAATGTCTCGTGAGTTACATGAGTTTTAGACTCAAACCTTTAACTTCTTTTTCCGACTTTTTATAAAATTTACATCATAAAACTTCTGTCAAACTTTATAGTAATAACATACTATAACTCTTTACTTCTCTATATTATTTCATAACATACTTTGGAAAAATAACATCTTTCAAAACCTTATAGTAGTAACATACTATAACTCTTTACTTTTCAAAATCACTTCATAATATACTTTACAAAAATAGCTTCTTTCTTACTTTCTTTGACTGGTTTTATAAGCTTGCTGGATTTTTATACTTAGGGCTTTAATCACCATAAGTGATACCCCAAGTCTCTATGGCTAAAAAGAACGGATCAATCCTCACCATAGAAGTGCTGAGGCAATCTACTTTGCGATGGGCTTTTTCCCCAGTAGACCCCTTACCTAACCCGGGTAGGTTGGAACATAGTTCCCTTACTAACGCTGCTTGCTACAATTACCAGTCATACAAAATACTTGCTGCTTGCTTGAACATTTCTCATATACATATAACTTGTGGCTAGGTGCCAAACTACATCATTTTATGTCTTTATGGCTAGATGCCAAATATAGCTTTCATCACATAATAATCATATGTTTAAAACATATTTTTCTAACATGCTAAGCTTTATGCCAAAACATACTTTCCAACATCTTATGGCTATATGCCATTCATACTCGAAAACATATACAGTTTGTAACCAAAACATACTTCTTAAACATCTTGTGGCTATATGCCATTCATACTTGAAAACATATATCACTTGTAATCAAAATATACTTTCACATAATTGGTTCATAGACCAACATACCTTCCTTTAATTTAACTTGTAGTTCAAAACATAACTTCAAATATAGCATTATACTTTCACAACAAGTTAGAAATAATACTCTTGCATATAATTTCACATAAAGAAACTTTTATAAGAAATCTTGTAAATACTTACTTGCCATGTACCCTAGAATTGGTAAAAATACTGCATGTACTCACCTCATGTATTGCTAGAAGATTGACTACACGTTCCTTGTATTTATACTCTTTTGGAACTAATAATCACTTTGCATGAACCTATATTTAACATATTATCATTAAAATTCATGCTAACTGACTCTATAACTCCTTAGAGTCCTTATTATACCAATATAGGTCATAACAAGTCTATAACTTTTAAATGACCAACTTTAGTTAAATCGTATTTTATACGTATTTTACTACAGTACCCTCGGGAGGTTGTATTCCCGGTTTAACAATTTTTCATGAAGTTTCACACTATATTGGACCTATGTTTAAAATTTGAGGTCAAACGGATAAGCCGAACTCCAAATTCCAAAATTTTTTTCACTTAACAGGGGACTTTTGCTGCTGGCGCGAGATCGGGACCCGATCTTAAAGAGATCGCATCCCGATCTAGATCGCGACCCGATCATAAAGAGATCGGGACCGGATCTCTGCTGAACATACCAGATTTCACGATTTTTTTAGCTATAAACCCCCATTTTCATACATTAAGTCCTTAATACACCACTTTATCGTTAAGGGATTATTCCAAGACAAAAACCTTCCATTTTCTTGAGTTTTTAAACCATGGAAATCATAGATTTCAATCATTTCCCAAAAATTCCCGTTTTTACATTTTTGATTCAAAAACCGAAACTGTCCAATATTAAGCACTTCTACTGATTTATTTCAACAATTACCATATATGGAACTCATTAAAACCCCTTAGAATTAATTTGATCATGTAAATTTGAATTCTAAGGTTCTTGAACAAAATTCCAATTTTTCAACAATAGCAACATACTTTGATGATTTTAAGATATGTTCTTAATACACAACTTAATTGTTTTAGAATCATTCCATAACTAAAATTCCATCATTTAACCATGTTCTTAAACCATGAAATCATTGATTCCAAATTTTTCCAAAGATTTCCATTTTTAACATCTTCACCCAAAAATCTGAAATTTCTTAAACTTAACAACTAGGAATGATTTATTACTTCTGTTAAGACATATTAACCTCATTAAGAACCATTGAAACCAACTTGTTCTTACAAACCCGTTGGTTAGGGTTCTTGAGCTCAAATTCTCATTCCTTGATTTTTAACACTTTCAATGGTTAAACTAGGTTTAGATAGTGATTAAGACACAAGTTAAGGCTAGGAATCATAGGATAATCCTCCTCTAGTCACTGAATTTTCGAAGCTACAGTAACCTACTCACGGGAAATGGGTTAAACAACCCTAAAAACAAATTTACTAACCTTAGAAGGCTTGGAATTCTTCAATTCCAAGTTAGTTTCTTTCAATCTTCCAAAATCCTCAAGACTCGATCACTCTCATGCTCTCACGATCTCTCTGGAGACTTCCATCTTCTGAACATTAAGGAGATATTTTCTCCTTTAAATACCTAGCAAATTTCCATTTTTGGTCCCTAAATTTCCATTTTTCCCAAAATGGCACAAAAAACTCATTTTTATAACATTATGGGTTTATTTTATTTCATTTTGGCCCCAACATTACATTTTCTTGACTTTCAGTCATTTGCATGTCAAATGACCCTTTTACCCCTTTTTACCATTTTTCTCAAAATAGCATATAACATGCTTGAATTGTAAGAACTTCTACCTTTTATAACTTTATTCCACTTATAAACTTATTTTGCACTTTAAGACATTTTAACACTTAAAAATCTCATTCTTAAGTTAAATATTTCAAAATGACAAAATACCATTTTTGGTCATTTTTTGTACTTTTCTCTCACTTTTTACATTTTCAACATCCTTACTTCATCCTTATAACTTTATTACAGTTTATATATTTCATCCTTACGGAAAATATGATTATTTTCATTTTACCATAAGAACTGAAATTTACCAAAACTTATCATACTTTCATTTTATACTTTTACCAATATTTTTGGGTTCTTACATATATATATATATATATATATATATATATATATATATATATATATATATATATATATATATATATATATATATATATATATATATATATATATATATATATATATATATGTATATATATATATATATATATATATATATATATGTATATATATATATATAGGTATATATATATATAGGTATATATATATATATATATATATATATATATATATATATACATATATATATATATATATATATATATATATATATATATATACCTATATATATATATATATATATATATATATACACCTATATGTATATATATATATATATATATATATATATATATATATATATATATGTATGTATATATATATATATATATATATATATATATATATATATATATATATATATATATATATATATATATATATATATGTATCTATATATATATATATATATATATATATATATATATATATATATATATATATATATATATATATATATATATATATATATATATATATATATATTATATATATATATATATATATATATATATATATATAGGGAAGGGTTCAAATGAGAACTTTTAAAAAGTTGAGAACCGTGAGAACCAATCACGGCCCTTGACGCAATTAATCGGAGGGTTATATATATAGAGAGATTAACCGGTGTGAACGCGTTGTATACGATCAAAGCCCACAACCATTAGATCAAAATAATGTGCGACTTAGATTACTTCTTTTAGTTCTCAATCTTTTAATGATTCTCATTTAAACCTATTCATATATATATATATATATATATATATATATATATATATATATATATATATATATATATATATGTATATATATATATATATAGATGAAGGTTCAAATGAGAACATTTTCAATAATTATTAAAATTGAGAACATGAGAACAAATATAAGCCACACAATTTTATAAGAGGCCTCATCCGCCCCCTTCCACCGCAACCACCACCAAACTTTTACGCCTCCACTACCGCTCCACCCCACCCACCAGCACCCACCCTACCCACTCCCACTCCACCTCACCCACCCCACCCTACCCCTACCCACCTTACCCTACCCCCTCCCCCGCCCAGCAAAAAAATTATTTTTTTACCAACCACTCCGGCTCCACCCCACCCACCAGCACCCACCCTACCCTACCCACCCCATGCCACCCCTACCCTACCACACCCTCCCCGCCCACCAACAAAAATTTTAATTTTTTTTACCACCCAATTCCGCTATATCCCACCCACCAGCACCCATCCTACCATACCCACCTCATCACATCCTACCATACCCTACCCTGCCAACCACAAAAAATAATTTTTTTTACCATCCACACCCGCTCCACCCCACCCACCAGCACCCACCCTACCCCTACCCACCCCACCCCACCCTACCCACCTACCCTGCCTACCAAAAAAATTAAATTTTTTTTACCACCCACTCTCGCTCCACCCCACCCTCCAGCATCCACCCTACCCCACCCCACCCCCCACCCACCAATTTTTTTTATTTTTTTCACACTCCCGCTCCACCCCTCTCTCCAGCACCCACCCTACCCCACCCCACCGTACCATACCCACCCCGTCCACCAAAAAAAATTAATATTTTTACCACCTACTCCCGCTCCACCCATCCACCAGCACCCACCCTACCCTACCCACTCCACGTCACCTTACCCTACTCCACCCACCAAAAAAATTTAATTTTTTTACCACCCAATCTCGCTCCACCCCACCCACCAGCACCCACCATACCCTACCCACCCCACCCCACCTTACCCACCCACCTCGCCCCACCACAAAAAAATTAATTTTTTTACCACCAACTCCCGCTCCACCCAACCCATCAGCACCCACCCTACCCTACCCACCCCCACCAATTTTTGTCACTCAGTCACGCTCCACCCCACCAACCAACACCCACCCAACCTACCCACTCCACCCCCGTACCCTACCCCTACTACCGCCATCCCTACTGTACCATCACCCCGCCCACCAAATTTTTTTTAATTTTTTACCACTCACTCCCGATCCACCCCACCCGACCAACCAGCACCCCACCATACCTTATCCCTACCACAATGTTTAATCATATGTGATCAACAATGTTTAATCACATGTGATTAAATACATATAATAAGGTTTATCGCTTAATCATATGTGATTAACAATGTTTAATCACATGTGATTAAATACATATAATAAGAAAATTCACATGTGAAAAACAAGTTTTAATCACATATGAATAATAGAGTTTATCGCCTGTGAATAGGTTAATCATATGTGATTAACAATGTTTAATCACATGTGATTAAATACATATAATAAGAAAATTCACATGTGAAAAACAGGTTTTAATCACATGTGAATAATAGGGTTTATCGCCTGTGAATATGTTAATCATATGTGATTAACAATGTTTAATCACATGTGATTAAATACATATAACAAGAAAATTCACATGTGAAAAACAGGCTTTAATCACATGTGAATAATAGGGTTTATCGCCTGTGAATAGGTTAATCATATGTGATTAACAATGTTTAATCACATGTGATTAAATACATATAATAAGAAATTTTATGTACATATTTGTATATACATAACACGCTTTAATCACATGTGATTATGCGAATAACAAGTTTTAATCACATATGATTGTAAAAAAACACTTATCACATGTGATTGAAGAAATTATGGTTAAGACATTTCATCGAACAACTTATGTGCATCCTTTTTCTTCAGCTTATTTACATATGAATAACATGTTTTAATCATATATGATTTGTCACTTAACTTTCATGTGAATATGTCACTTCCTGATTTCCTTGGTTTACTGTCAACAATTATTAGTGATTTGTCACTTAACTTTCATTTAGACATTTCAACAAACACCTACTAGGCATTACAATAAGCACAAACTATGAGATAACTAATTAGACATTTCAACAAAAAAATAAATGATAAATCAACAAGAAAATTACAACCAATATCAGTATTTGTTGCAACCACAGATTACAGAAAAATCATAACCATAAATTGTAGAAAACTAGAATCGGGAATTTCAAAAAAATCAAACTCATCTCCGACAATTTGGTCGGCGGTTTGAACGGCAAAATGAACCGACGACGGTGAGGAGAGGAGACCTTACCGTCGCAAGCAGGGAGCAGCAGCAACAAGGAGAAGGACGACCGGAAAAGGCGACATCAGGCGACGGGAATGTGAGCAGTCGATGTCGACGGAGATGTGAGAAGGAAGCAGAGACGACGGTGAAGAGAGTCCGCGGGGAAGTAGCTCCGGCAGCAGGAAGATGTAGATTGCCGGCGAAGGAGAGGGACAGGGGAAGCAATCGACGTGAGCGTCTTTTTTGGCGGTGGTTGCAGTGAAGGGGCCTCTTTTAAAATTACGTGGTCCAGATTTGTTCTCATGTTCTCAGCTTAAAAATTGTTCTCATTTTAACCTCCCCCTATATATATATATATATATATATATATATATATATATATATATATATATATATATATATATATATATATATATATATATATATATATATATATATATATATATATATATATATATTTCAACATTCAAAAACCAACCGCAAGTGTGTGTGTTTTTGCATGTGTTTTGTGTGTGTGTGTGTGGGGGGGTGGGGGGGGGGGGGGGGGGGGGGGGATGAGATACATGTGAGGGAGTCTTAGTCCATCGTGATCATCACACAGAGTGGTTACGTGATAGGTGCGAGATACACGTAAGACACTGTTGAATCTCAGGTGACTACTCTTTTTTGTATTAAAAACTGAAATGATTTATCGTTTCAAATTGCTGTAGACTCTAATTAGAACATTTCCAGTAATAACTTGCATATAAATTATATCAAGAACTTGTTCGAGACCATATTCGTTTTAAAGTTCGCAATGGATAGTCTAACATCAAGAGAAAACATTTAATTTAAAGTGATATAATTCAAAATATCTTTTTTTGGGCCTTTAAATTCCGGATCACTTCTTATGGAAAAGTAATATCGAAATAATTATCTATCTTTTTTTGGGCCTTTAAATTCCAGATCATTTTTATAGAAAAGTAATATCGAAAAAACTATCCATATGACCATATGTAAAAGTACATTAATAGGCGATATCTTTTTAGCTTCATCATATGTAAAAAAAAAAAAAAAAAAAAAAAAAAACTATTTTCGTTTATGGAATGTTGTCAACGAGTTTTTAAGAATTTTTTTAAAGCTAAAGATTTTAGTTTTTGAAAACAACTAAATTTGAGGATAAAATTCAGTTTCGGTTTACAAAATTTTAGTTTGTATATCCGAACAAAAAGCTCAAAATCGAAAATATAATTCAAGTAGTTTTAAAAAAAAAAAAAAAACTCATACCTATTATAACATAGGTACTATGATATTCCTTAATCCTTTCAACCTTTTCACATCAATTTTCTCTTTTCTCTCACTGTCATTTTTTCCCAATCCACAACATTATAAACCAACTAGGTGTAAACTCGCGCGTTGCGCAATAATTAAATTATATAGTAAAGATATTGGTCGGTCACATGAACTTTAAAAGTTTATATATAATCTAAACATACAATACTAAATATAAATGGGTATCATAATACATATCATGTATTAATACTAATATTTGCATCCAAAACTCAAAAAAGGTTACATAATAAGCTTTTTGATTTCAATTTTATATAGATAGTCAAACATCAAAAACCTAAAAACATAATATTAAAGACTTAATTACAGACCTCTAATATTTTGTGTGTCATTTATATAAAATGATTTATATATAACTATAAGTTTTACATAAAATTTATTTATCATGGTAAGGGTGTTTAATATTTTATGATTTTTCATTTCTTTTATTCTTATCCATCTCTTTACATAATTATGATTAAATTGTTTAGTAATTTGTTGAATAATGTTTTTATGTTTTTATGTGACCATCACTGAAATAAGTCGAAATGTTTTTTAACAAATATTATCAGTATTTCAGGTTGCATGGATTCAAGATTGAACGTGAAGAAAAACAAAACACAGAAATCCAGATTGCTTCAGCGATCGCGACGCTACGGAAGGCCCGGTCGCGACGCGAAGCCCCATCGCGACCCGACAGCACATTTGTCGAGACGTGAAGAGAAGCAAGACAGAAGACCAAAATCCTTCAGCGATCGCGACACGACGAAGGACATGGTCGCGACGCGAAGGCTCCAACGCGACACCACCAACTTTCTAATCGCGAGACTACCAACCCAACGCACTCACCAGTGGCCGACCAAAAGCACTCGACAGACGCATCTTCGTGACGCGACGGCGTGCCCGGTCGCGACGCGATGCCTGTTCTTCAGCAACTATAAATTGAGGCTTTCTCTTGTTGTTTTGTTACACCCAATCTACCAAACTCTATATACTCATATACTCTCCAAGAAACCCACGACCAAACACCTCAAGACACTCAAATTTCCGAACTTGTCAACAAAAACCAAACTATATAACCACAAGAAACAAAACCTTCTCCCGACACCAAACCCATACAGCACCAATACAACTACAATACACACATTCAAGCAAACCCACGTCCAAACCAACACAAAACCGAAGAAATACCATTCAGCAAGAAAAGCCGAGCAAAGAACAAGAATCGACACTTCAAAGAGAATCGCCATCTTCATTTGCTATCGATAAGTTCTTTTGAAATTATAATTCCAATAATTTACCTGAGCCGTTATTGATTTATTTAAACTGTTATAAATCAATTGTACTAAATTCCAAGACATACAAATTGAACCAAGACAACGAAAACATATGTGGACTGTATTTAAGCTAGACATCTAACTTCTAACTTCTAACTTCTAACCTTTTTTACTTATTGTAAAAACACTTTATCGTTGATAATGGCGTTTATTACATCTAACCTCTAACTTCTAACATTTACTTTATTTACCGCTTTCTGTCTATTTAAATACTGTCTAGTTTAGATTTACCGTTTTATTTTATTCCGCAACTCTTATTTATTCCGCATATTATAGATTAAATACATATCTGTCACACAGTAATAGGCTTAAAAACCTTATTCGTGGAGATCAGTTATCGTATTTTCAACAATTGGTATCAGAGATCGTGTGATTTAATTTGAAATTTTTGTCGAAAACTTTTGTGTAGCGTTTTTATAAACCACCAATAAGTTTTCTTTAAAAATTTCATCTTAATATCACTTGTTCAAAAATCAAACAAAAAAAAAATTAATTTTTTTTTTCTTGTGTGATTTATTTTGAAAATTTTTGTCGAAAACTTTTGTGTAGCGTTTTTATAAACCACCAATAAGTTTTCTTTAAAAATTTCATTTTAACATCACATTTTCGTTAACAAAAAAAAAATAAACAAAATGTCTTCCGCAAACTACTCAAACATAAATTCTGTATCTATTGCTAACAGTATAGGTTCATGTACTCGAGCACCCATTCTTATTCCCGAAGAATATAAATCATGGGTAGGTCGTATGAATCTTCATCTCAACTCTATAAGTGAAGATGTGTGGAAATGTGTAGACGGATCTCTACCAGATAACATGACCTCTCTTACAAGTAACTTGGATATACTAAATGAAAGGAAGAAACTTGAACTTCAAGCCAAAAAGGAGCTTGTGTCTGGAATACCTCACAGTATTCTAAGCCAAATGAATGATATAATCCTTTTAACTGCAAACCAAATTTGGCAAACTTTGAAAAATCGTTTTGAAGGAAATGAGAGAATCATTGGAAACAAGAAAACATCTGTTTTAAACGAATTTGACAACTTCAAAATGTTTTCACATGAGACCATCCATGATGCTCATGACAGGTTCAATCTCATTACCATCAAAATGAATAATTTGGGCATCAAAAAGTCACAGCATGAGATAAACCTCAAATTTTTAAATAACCTTTATGAAAGCTGGAAAATGGTCAAACACATCATTCAGGGAAATCCGGCAATTCATACTGAATCTTTGTACAATCTGTACGGAGAATTACAATCGTATGAATCCTCGATTGACCCACCAACGTCTACTTCTTTTGGAGGACCACTTGCTCTTTTGACAACTTCCTCTCAAAACCAAACACATTTTCCTGATCAAAGTCAAATTGATCAAAACCAAGCTTTCTTAAGTAACTCTTGTGACTTGTCTGATCCAAATAATGAAGCTGACTACCAACAATTGTGTGCTTTGGTAGCAAACACTAATCTCGAAAGATTTTTGCCACATCATAGACCAAATTTTCAACAAAGATCCACTTTTGGACAAAACTTTCAGAATCGTGGATTTCAAAATAATCACAACTCTTATAATCAAAACAATGGTTTTCAAAATAACCAAAATTCTGGATTTCAGCAAAATCATTCAAAACCATCTCAACAGAAACAAACTCAAACATCTGAAAGAACACCCGTTAAGAGCCAAAAGGCTGACAATAACGATGATGATGATGACGTAATCATTTGTCACAAATGCAAAGGACTAAATCATTATGCCCGAGATTGTCGAGCCAAAGTCAAGGTCAAAGACTCAGCTTACTATGCTCAAAAAGCCGAAGAGCTGAAGAAACAAGAAAAGAAAGCAAAGCAAAAAGCTTTGATGGCATTCTACGAACCTAGCGTGGAACACTGGCCAACTTCTGATGATGAAACAGATACTGAACCAGCTCAGTCAAACTTCTGCTTCATGGCTGACAATGAACCGACCACAAGAGCTCCATATGTCATCGATCAGGTATGGTCTATGATCTCAGATCTCGGTCTTTCAAGAACACCATTTGAGTCCCACATGACTAAGATTGAGAACAGTCTAAAAGCTGATCTCAGACTGTATCATGACACAATAGTCAAATCTGATATCTACAAATCTGAATTACAAACCTTGCAACTCAGATTTGGAGAATCTACAAGGACTAGAGACAAACTTGAAAGAGACATTGAACGAAAATCTGAAGAAAATAATCACATCCTAGAACAATTAAATGAAGCTCTAAAACAAAAAAGGGACTTAGAAATAAAAAATCAATCTGTTATTTCATCTGAAATAAAAGATACCTTAGAAAAGGAAGTCCTTCAGTTAAAACAACAAATTCAAGATTTAACTGACACAAACACTAGTTTAACTCTAAAACTAGATGATTCTTCAAAACAAATCAAATTTCTTGAATCCGAAAATCAAAGATTTCAAGGAAAACTGGACTCTATCAATATTGCCAGAAAATTGAGTGATGATGTTTTCACTAAAGCAAACAACTTAGGAACTGGCAAAATTGATACGAATTATAAACCAGGAATAGGAAGAGAATTCTTTGAAAATGAAAATACTGAAAAGAAAAATGGGACAATTTGTGAAAACTCTAAATCGCCTCTACCAGATTTTTTCTTATCTACCAATGAGGACGATTCAGATGATGAAACAGTTATCAACTGCAGCCCAGATGATACTTTTTTCAACAAGTCATACAAAAGAGTTGTAAAATCTGAATCAGACTCTGCTAGTTCAGTAACTCATCAATTGAGATCTACTAAACTAACAAAGAATGATGGCACAATCAAACTTGAAAATTTCTTAAATGGAGAAAATTCTGATCATCAAAATGGTAGTACTTCTATTTCAACTGTCTTTCCCTCTTTAAACTCAACCTTTATTGGAAAGAACAGTCTGGGACAAAAGTATTCAAAGAAACAACAGACAAATAAACAACCCATTCAAACTGTCTTTAAACCAAAAGAACAAAGCAAGCCCAAAGTTTTCAAAGAAACCTAAGAAAAACCTTTGAAACCAGTTTCTGTGTCACAAAAACAAACCTTTAATCCAAAACAAAAACCATTTCAAAATAGTTTTCAAGAGATAAACTTCAATCTCTCAGGGAACTTTCAGAAACCATCATTTCACCAAATTCCATTCCATCATCATAATGTTTTTCAAAATCATCAAAATCCCAGATACAAAGAAAGGTCATCAAACAGAACTTCACATAAAGGATACTTTTCACAAAATCAGAAATCGATTCAAATGACAGGTTTTCAAAGACAAATCTCACTTTGGGAAAATCTAATAAATCAACTTAAACCTCAACCATTCCGTCCAATCAACAAATATTACAATGATTCCAAATTATCAAAAACCATTAACAAATCAGGACCCACCATGGTTTGGGTACCTAAACTTTCTGTCTAATTGCAGGCACTTTGTGCTGGAGAGCCCAAGGATGGCACATGGTATATCGATAGTGGCTGCTCCAAGCATATGACAGGAAACCAGAGCTTTCTACGAGACTTCAAACCCACAGAATCCAAACAAGATGTTACCTTTGGAAATAACATGACTGCAAGAATCAAAGATTATGGAAACATAACAAATGGTCACTTCACCATCAAGAAAGTAGCCTACGTCGACGGCCTGAAACACAACCTAATCAGCGTATCACAACTCTGTGACAACAATCATGAAGTTCTTTTCACCAAACAACGAAGCATAATCACGGATGCCAAGACCAAAGCCATTCTAGTTAATTCTGATCGTCTAGGCAACATGTATCCACTAGATATGGACCTTATCTATGGAAAACCAGACATCTGTCTCTTATCCAAAGCTTCAGCTGATATTAGCTGGTTGTGGCATCGTCGTCTTTCCCATCTCAATTTCGGCTACATCAACAAGTTGATTGCAAATGATCTTGTTCGCGGACTGCCACTTCTGAAACTTGATAATGAAACTCTTTGTGCAGCTTGTGAAGGAGGAAAACTGTCTAAATCCTCTCATAAAAGCATTTCTGAATCTAGTGTATCCGAACCACTAGAATTACTGCACATTGATCTTTGTGGCCCTGCAAAAACCCAAAGCATAAAAGGGAAGAAATACATCCTTGTTATTATTGATGATTACTCACGCTTTACTTGGGTTTTCTTTTTAAGGCTAAAATCATAAGCACCTGAAGAAATGATCAACTTCATCAAACAAATTGAATTAAAGCTCAAACGACCAGTTCGAAGAATCAGAAGCGATAATGGTTTAGAGTTCAAAAACATAACTCTAGACTCATTTCTCAAAAACAAAGGCATCGAACACAACTTCTCAGCCCCTTACACTCCTCAACAAAACGGCGTTGTTGAAAGAAGGAACCGAACTCTGTGCGAAGCTGCAAGATCAATGCTCATCTTTGCTGATCTGCCACAATACTTCTGGGCAGAAGCAATAGCCACAGCTTGCTACACTCAAAATCGTTCTTTAATCCATAAACATCTTCATAAAACACCATATGAAGTCATTAACAACCGAAAACCAAACATCAAATTCTTTCATATTTTTGGTTGTCGATGCTTCATAAAGAATAACAAAGATCACCTTTCAAAATTTGAATCAAGATCAGACAAAGGAATTTTCCTTGGTTACTCTTTTACCTCAGCTGCTTATCGAGTACTGAACAAACGTACTAGAGTAATTGAAGAAAGTACTGATGTTCATTTCGATGAATTTTATGTCAGGAAATTGGATCGTAAACATTTTGGTTCTAAAATGATTGATAATATTTTTCAAAATCCAATTCAACAAATACCTTCTACGGACATAGAAATCGATCTTGATTTACTTTTTGAACAACCCAAAACCGCTTATAATTCTGAGGTTCTAACATCTTCTACTATTCCTACAGGAAACTACGATGCAGAAACTTCACAATTAAACCAAGAAAATGCAGATCAAGTTGAGGGGGAATTACCAACTCTAAATCCCTCTTTGAACACTCCCAATCCACCTGTTCAAAATGATCCCAGTGCATCATCTATGGGGGAACCTTCTTTACCCCATACTCACCCTATAATCCAAAAAGACATATCTGACAACAACCAAAATCTATTCCCAACAGAATCACCTGACCAAGAAGAACAATGGGACATAGAAACACCAATCGAAATACCTGAAAAAACTCGCCTAAACAAATGGACCAGAAATCATCCTGCAGAACAAATCATAGGAGATCCCAATTCTGGTATTCAAACAAGAGCCGCTACCTCAAATGAATGTTTATACGGAGCATTCCTATCCATGACTGAACCCAAAACCATCCATTCAGCTCTCAAAGATCCAGAATGGGTCAAAGCCATGCAAGAAGAACTAGCTGAATTCGAAAGAAACCAAGTATGGGATCTTGTTCCTACTCCTCCCGATGTTACTGTAGTAGGTTCAAGATGGGTTTTCAGAAACAAAACTGATGATCAAGGCATAGTTTGTCGAAACAAAGCAAGACTTGTCGTCAAGGGCTATTCACAACAAGAAGGAATCGACTACGATGAAACTTATGCTCCAGTTGCAAGACACGAAGCCATTCGTATCTTTCTAGCATATGCAGCACACAAGAACTTCAAAGTATACCAAATGGATGTAAAATGTGCATTTTTACATGGAGAGATTGATCGCGATGTGTATATTCAACAACCTCCAGGTTTTGAAGATCCACAGTTCCCAAATCACAGTTTTAAGTTACAAAAAGCAGTTTATGGCTTAAAACAAGCACCTCGAGCCTGGTATTCAACATTGTCAACATTTCTAGAAGAATCAGGATTCAAAAGAGGTTCAATTGATCAAACTCTCTTTCGTAAAATTTTTAATAAACATCTGTTAATCGTTCAAATATATGTCGATGACATTATTTTCGGTTCTACTGATGAATCTTTGAGTATCAAGTTTGCAGATTTAATGAAGAGCAAATTTGAGATGAGTATGATAGGAGAAATGACTACTTTTCTTGGACTTCAAGTCAAACAATCATCAGATGGAATTTTCATCAATCAAGAAAATTATGTCAAAAATCTTCTAACTCGTTTTTCTCTTGACAAATCCAATACAGCTAAAACCCCAATGTCCCTTGGTTACAAATTAGATGCAGACTTAAATGGCAAGCCTGTTGATCAAAAGAAATATCGAGGAATGATAGGATCACTCCTATACCTCACAGCCAGCAGACCCGACATCATGTTTTCTACATGTGTCTGTGCCAGATACCAAGCCAATCCTATGGAATCTCATGCTATAGCTGTAAAAAGAATTTTCAAATATCTTAAAGGAACTCCATCTCTTGGCCTTTGGTATCCAGCTAACTCTGATTTTCAGCTTAACGCCTTCACCGACTCCGACTATGGAGGATGCAGACTAGACAGAAAAAGCACATCTGGTTCTTGCCAATTTCTAGGAGGCAGACTGGTAAGTTGGACCTCAAAGAAACAATCATGCGTGTCCACTTCAACCGCAGAAGCTGAATATGTAGCTGCCGCAAGCTGTTGTTCACAAGTCATGTGGATGCAAACTCAATTACGTGACTATGGCTACAAAGTCTCACAAATACCCATATTTTGTGACTCAACCAGCGCAATTGCCATTTCTCACAATCCCGTGCACCATTCCATGACAAAGCACATCGACATTCGATATCATTTCCTCAAAGATAATATTCAAAAAGGTCATATCGAATTGCACTTCATCAACACTGAAGATCAAATTGCCGATGTCTTTACTAAGGCTCTAGACGAAACCAAGTTTCAATACTTCCTAGGCCGTCTAGGAATGTTGAATCCAGATAACACCCATCCCTAATCTCTTACTTTTTGTTTATACAAAAGAGTGTTTACTTTCATTCAAAAAGAAAAACCAAAAACATTCAAATAACCAAAATTTTCAAAAAAAAAAACATCCTCATAATCAAAAAAAAATCACAAAAAAAATTAGGATATAGTTTTATCTTTTTACAAAACCATGTGATTAACATCTTCGTGACTAAATTTTCAGATACTTATGCTCGATGAATGTTCTCAGTAATATTGATTCTTAATTGAAGAGAAGGTTCAAATTTCAAACATTTTTGTTATGTACATTCTCCTATTCCTTTTGAATTTATTTCAATTATAAACGATTTTATCTATTAAGGGACAAAAGATTAGGAGATTCAGATGAAAAACAAACCCATGTGAGAAATTGTGCCTCGTCTTTAAATGCTAAGAGGAATTCATTTCTGTGAGCAAAGGTGTTCTCATTATGACTTACAGGATTTATACTCTTATACCGTGATGCTAGTCTCATTTTTGCTTAGATATCAAAATGACCAGGGACGATACAATCATTTCCTTATATATATTAGACAAACTGTCTATTATATCACCTATCCATATCCTCAATCAAACCACTTCAAAGAAAAGATTCATCATCTGGCATAACGAATCCGACAATTGAAGAAACGACAAAGTCATATCCAACAAATGATGTCAACAAATCACAATTGGTACCCACATCAGATATCTTTTACACAAAAGGTATTCGCACAAATCAAGAAAAGATAAAGACAAAGGTGAACACTTCACCAAAGAAAAGGAAGATTTACAACAACAATCCATCAAGACAGACATCTCTCAAAATTTTCCAAACAAATAAATTCTCAAAAGCTTTATCAAATATAACTGTCAAAACCGAAGACTTACCGGGATACTGTAGCCTTCATAAACTGAATATTCTTAGTTGCAATATGCACTATGAATATTTCTAAACCCCTCTACACGTATTTCCCGACGGAGAGAGAGTGAACATCAATGGCATGAATGAAGAAACCCTCTGAGTAATGCCTAAACCAGTCTTATGTGATTGATTATCTAATATGAAGACCAAGTGACTAAAGTATATAGGTATAAATCCATATTAAGCATAAGTCAACACCTTCAAACTGAGAGATATCACTCATCTTTAGTGATTATACACCAGTTCTGCACCCAGAACAAACAAACACCTCAGTCAAGTGTGAGTTATACCTATGAGCGTTCATCTGAATCGACCTATTAAGATCACTTGTCGTCTTTATAAATGCTATAAAATCTTAAGGAATATTATGAAAATACATATACAAAAACCTTTTGATAATCGAACTCGAGACTTTGATTCAGAAACAAAAATTCTTGACTAACATTTTTCAAAACATAAGTAAAGTCTAGTCACACTCTTTCAAAACAAGTGATATGGTTTTATAAATGTCTTATCCAAATTTCAAGAATTTCAATCAAACATTTTTCTCCTCATTTCATTAATGATCACATAGGGGGAAATTGTTGAATAATGTTTTTATGTTTTTATGTGACCATCACTGAAATAAGTCGAAATGTTTTTTAACAAATATTATCAGTATTTCAGGTTGCATGGATTCAAGATTGAACGTGAAGAAAAACAAAACACAGAAATCCAGATTGCTTCAGCGATCGCGACGCTACGGAAGGCCCGGTCGCGACGCGAAGCCCCATCGCGACCCGACAGCACATTTGTCGAGACGTGAAGAGAAGCAAGACAGAAGACCAAAATCCTTCAGCGATCGCGACGCGACGAAGGACATGGTCGCGACGCGAAGGCTCCAACGCGACACCACCAACTTTCTAATCGCGAGACTACCAACCCAACGCACTCACCAGTGGCCGACCAAAAGCACTCGACAGACGCATCTTCGCGACGCGACGGCGTGCCCGGTCGCAACGCGATGCCTGTTCTTCAGCAACTATAAATTGAGGCTTTCTCTTGTTGTTTTGTTACACCCAATCTACCAAACTCTATATACTCATATACTCTCCAAGAAACCCACGACCAAACACCTCAAGACACTCAAATTTCCGAACTTGTCAACAAAAACCAAACTATATAACCGCAAGAAACAAAACCTTCTCCCGACACCAAACCCATACAGCACCAATACAACTACAATACACACATTCAAGCAAACCCACGTCCAAACCAACACAAAACCGAAGAAATACCATTCAGCAAGAAAAGCCGAGCAAAGAACAAGAATCGACACTTCAAAGAGAATCGCCATCTTCATTTGCTATCGATAAGTTCTTTTGAAATTATAATTCCAATAATTTACCTGAGCCGTTATTGATTTATTTAAACTGTTATAAATCAATTGTACTAAATTCCAAGACATACAAATTGAACCAAGACAACGAAAACATATGTGGACTGTATTTAAGCTAGACATCTAACTTCTAACTTCTAACTTCTAACCTTTTTTATTTATTGTAAAAACACTTTATCGTTGATAATGGCGTTTATTACATCTAACCTCTAACTTCTAACATTTACTTTATTTACCGCTTTCTGTCTATTTAAATACTGTCTAGTTTAGATTTACCGTTTTATTTTATTCCGCAACTCTTATTTATTCCGCATATTATAGATTAAATACATATCTGTCACACAGTAATAGGCTTAAAAACCTTATTCGTGGAGATCAGTTATCGTATTTTCAACATAATTACCGGTTAATCCTCACTTCAAATTGCAAATATAAACTTTAATTGAAAATATTTTATATAATCATGGAGTTTTATATGGCTGATCTTTCGGTTTTGATTTTTGTTTAATTTTAACTTTTTAGGAGTTATATTTGGATTTGATAATGTAATTAAGATTTTAAGTTTTTGAAGATGAAAATAATAAAAATAAAATAAGTTTGTTAATTTATATGAAGTTAATGACTAAGTTTATAGATTAATCAATTTAAAAGTAAAAACTATATAAAATAAAAATTTTAACATGAGTAAAATAATATAATTTTTTAACACCCTCATTAATGGTTTACACTAATGAAATCTAATACGTAAAGTTAACAATGAAACAAACAATTAAAATAGAATTATCTCAAAATACAAATAAACACGACATCATTGTACTAAAAATTATAATAGAAACATGAACGACAAAACACGATGACAATATAATATTAATATTTTCCACGCACTTTTCATAACAAAATCTGAAAAATGTGAAACGAAAGTATGAGTAACTAAAAAGATAAGTGAAGCATGATTTGAATATTTTAATGTTCTTTTATATGCAAAGCCTATTAATTAATCAATCAATATAGTCAATTATAATATTTATTTATCATAAGTTTAAGATTGTTAGTCACACATTCATCAACAACTTCTCTTCTTATTACATTTATTTAACCATGAAATTTATGTATATAACAACTACTTTTAATAAGTAAAGTTGAAAATGAAACAAACAATTAAAATACAATTCTATCAAAATACAAACACGATATCATTGTGCTAAAAACTAAAATAGGAACATGAAAAAACAAAAACCATAAATGTATGAATAGAAAGGTTCTCTTTTTTTTAGAGAAACATGAGAACATAATATCAATCATAAAAGTATCAATTATAATATCAATCATGACAATCATAATGTGCTAAAAACATGAAAATATAATATCAATCATAAAATATGAATAGAAATGTTCTCTAAAAATTAGAAAAACAAAATATATACGAATAAATTACATAAAAAATTTGGTGCCAACTTTACATATTTGCACCTTATTTTTCTTTTTCATGCACTCTACATAACAAAATCTAAAAAAAAAATGAGAAACAGAAGTGTGAGTAACCAAAAAGAAAAGAGAAGCAAGTATGATTTCAATATTTGAATGGTCTTATATAAGCACAAACTAACTTTTTCAACTCTTCATATTTGAATCACAAATCTCTTCAAACACATGTATCTTTTTGTAAGCAAAACTTACTTATATACTACTAATATAAGTTACAATTTGTATTAATGAGGAAAATAAAAAGTCATTACTAATTAATAATCATAACTTAAAAACTCTTGAGTTGTAAATATTAAGTACGTATAAATTAGAAAACTCTTGAGTTGTAGTAGGAGTTTCAAATGAATGTGGTGCTAGTATATGAGCTATCTTGAATCACATTCATATGAATGACCTTTATTATAAGAGTTACTAGGCGAATCCCGGCGCGTTGCGCAAGAATAAAGTTTAATTAAAATAAAAACGAACATATGATGTTAGAATTGTCAATGTCATTGTCTTTATCTATGAAATAACAATTTTTATATAAAAATTCAAAAGAATGATGTATATATTTTTATACTTATAATATATTATTATGATGATATTATAGATAAATAAGAAAGCCAATGATTGTTTAGCATTAAATCATTACAACTCAAAATGTTTTTTTACTTATGATACTTAATTGATACTTACGAATCTTAATTAAATATGATTAAAATTATTAAAATTTATTTAATCAACTAAATAAATAATATGATTGTCTAATATCTAGATCAAAAACCCTGAAACTCACTATTATAAATTTAACAATAATCGTCTAATATTTTTTGTGAGTAAAAAAGAAATCTTATCATATGACTCAACATATATATACCTTAAAGTACATTAATGTAATGTATTGAAAATTGATTAATTCTATTGAATATTTATATTAATATTGCAACTCATAAAATTCCTAGTGATGGTTATATAACATTAAACAACTACAACCAAAAAATCATATTAGTTATGGTACATAATTCATATCTATTAGAATCATTAAATATGATTGACATGAAAAGCTTGAATGGAATAAAAATTAGTTAATTGTATTAAAGTTTTATTTAAATATTATAACTCTCCAAATTCCATGTAATAGCTATATATCATTACCGTTATACCTCAATGTTTTTTTTACTTATCACACTGTTTTTTTACTTATCACACTTAATATATGTTTATGAGACTTAATTTAGTTTACTTAATCGATTTAAGTAATTTCTTTTAACTGAAATAGCGTTTGTAATTACTACAAAAACTTTACACTTCTGTCAATATCTAAATTGTGACGCTTTTTCTTTTTTAGACGATTTATTTTATAGGTCAACATTACAAAATTAATTTAATAATGACGCACACATTCTAACTTTAAAAAACTATATCAAATAAGATTGAAAATAAAAACGGATACATATAGTTTCGTTTGAATAATTTATAAAAATATATTATTATTTAAATTGTGCAAAAATAATTTCAATAAAAAGACTAAACATATTTACTTCGTTCTTATTTTATTAAAAGTGATTAATTGTTATTGTGAAGTTTAAGAATCAATTGCGAGTGAGAAATTAACAAATTGGAACAAAGAGATTCAATGTTAAGAATAATTAAGTCATTTAGTTTTGTCTTACATTTAGTTCGATTTCAACTTCTTTTCTTGAATTTTAAAATATGAATTTTCATACCAAGAAACTAAAAAAATAATCGAATTTGTCAAACTTTCATTTGTTATTAGTAGCGACCCTCAAATGATAAGTGCTTTGAGAAACGTATTGTGATAGAGTTGAAGATCGTATCCCACTACGAATTTCATGAGAACTTTTTATTTTACACATCATATGACTATAAACTCTTACGTTGTCACACACTCTATATAAGAGTTATATGGATATAGATTTGGAAAGATAAGAAAAACAAATGAGACTTACTAAGCATGGAAAATAAAATTTGTATTTATGTTTGAAATACCCAAATTCTCTAAGCATATTAACTTGTTGCCTTTCATCATTGCAGATTCTTCAAATGTGGTGTGAGACATTCGTAGAGACGCATCATCATGTTTTAAACCAATGGAAAACTCCAAACATTCAAATCTTTGATATACCCAAAGAAGATCATATCTCACGACATATTTCATCATTGAACGTTTTCTTTTACAAATGAGATGACTACAACCTTGTACTAAACTTCCATGCTGTAAGACCCGTATCCTGATTATAACATATACTTAAAATAAGAGTGTTAGGAATTATATGGTCATTGGTAATTATAAAGCTAAGAAAAACTTTAGTTACAATTTCATATGAAAATCAGCATTTTGTGTCGTTTTTAGAAAAATCATAATTAATTCTAGAAAAATCGTTTGGACCTCAAACCAGTGCACAAAGTTTAAAAATTGAGTCTAGTACAATTACCAAAAATAACAGTAAGCTTGAAAATGACATTATCTATGGTAAAAAATGCAATCTTTACTGATTAGTTCGGAATTGACAGATTAGATAGTCTGTTTTCAAAAAATCATAATAAATCATAGAAAAATCGTATAAATACATACCATACATCCCTGTAAAGGTATTGAGATGAATTTACTGAATATCAAATAAAAACGTGAATTTAATGGGCTTAAGATCGGCTAAACCAGTCTTGAACAGACTGATTCTAGAAGGCCTTTAATTTCAACAAAATTATATTATTAAAATCTTTTGTCAAAAGTGTCATGCCATTTTTTATTCAAGAATTCAAGTATAAATACCCCCCAAACACCTCATAAACCACACCAACAAATCTCAATCCAATATATAGAGGTTTCTAAGCACTAGAGTGTAAGAAGTGAGTGAAAGGAAGCTCAAAAGCCTAGCGAAGAAGTTATAGGTTCTGACGACTGGTCATAAGGTAACTACAAACATTTCTATAGCTTAATTAGGTATTGTAAAATAGTTTTTGTGTTAAGAAGTAGAATATTTAATAAGTATAACATATGTTATATTATACTCATTTCTAGCAATAGTAAACAAAAAACATTAAAATGTCGTTATTATAACAATTCGTAATTCCAAAAATAATACCGATTGATTTACTTACAAGGACGGTGACTAGGCCGATTACTTGGGATCTGGTTGTTGGATTTTCCGAAAGGCTAAAATGCTAAAAGGATCCTGCCACCCCATCTAATCTTCTACCTGGCTGTTCTTTACTTGATAAATCATGGAGTATCATATTGGAATTACTGAAGGGTTTAATGATGCGACTACAATATAGTTAAGGATTAAGAAATGATAGATTTCTTATTATGTTAACAGTTAAAGTTGAAGGAAATACAAAGCCGAGAAAGATAAATGATATAGTCAACTATAATCAGGTGAGTCTTCTCACTATACTATAGGTGATATTGCATGCGTAGGAAGGAAGATATGTTAGACTAAGGTGATCGTACCTGTTATGATAATTGTATGAATTATTGCTATGAAAATGATTGTTTGTGGACGGAACGGGATAGCCCGCGAGCCAATAGGCGGAACAGGAATAGCCTGCGAGTCATTAGACGGAACGGGAAAAGCCTGCGAGCCAATAGGTGGAAAGGGAATAGCCTGCGAGTCATTAGACGGAACGGGAAAAGCCTGCGAGCGATAAGACAGAACGGGAACTGCCCGTGAGTCTTCAGGCGGAACAGGGATAGCCCGTGAGTCTCACAGACATATGAATGGTTATTGTGTGTTGTATGTTATGTGATGGATCGTATGGTATTTTGAGGAACTCACTAAGCTCCGTGCTTACCCTTTCCCTATATAAACCACTGTTTCAGGTACATCAGGTACAATGGATGGCAAGGCGTGACGTGTATACACTGTGCTGCTTCATTGGAGGACTGTTTTTGAATTAATATTCCGCTATATTGTGTTTTCGTTAACTTCTGTTAATCCTGGGATGTTTTCATTAAACTTATAAGTTATGGAATTTTGTCAAAATTAATTAAGTGGCTTTTCTTATATTGAAGAGTCCGTTTAATTTTTTTTTAATTTTACCCTAAAATTTTGGGATGTTACACATGCATTCTACAAAAAGAAATTGGAAAGAGAATAAAATGAATCAAGAGTAACCAAGCATGAAAAATGATGTTCTTATATAGCCAAAACATATCATTTAATCAAAACATTAAATAGAATAAGTTGAAGAGTCAAGGGAGTTTCAAATGAATATGGTGCAAGATAGAGTCATATCTTTAACCACATTCATTTGGATGACCTCTATTATAAGAGTTACTAGGCGTATTCTTGCGCGTTGCGCAGGAGTAAATTAATATACTAAAAATATATTGACCGATCAAATATAAACATAAACACTTTGGATTTAATCAAAACATGCAAAACTAAAAATAAATCAATCATATGACATATATATCAATAGTAATTTTTCATCAATACATTGAACAAAAAATATAATCACCTCTTTGTAGGCAATTATCATAGATGGTCCAACATTAAAAATACATGGAAATTTACATAAATTATCTCAAAATTTAAAATAATTTTAAAATAAAACACGTAGTAATAACACCATACATTAATTAACAAATTAAGTATATTATATTAATAATTCAAAAATTCTAACATTAAGATGATAATATTTTATATCTAGGTAAATTAGTTAATGTTGGAAGTTGAATAGTTAGGAGTTTCATATGAATATGGTGAAAGTAAAAATGCTTTGATAAATATAAGAAAGAATTATAAATCATTCATCGCAACCGATATTTTGTATTAATAATAAAGTTTTTAACTAGAAGTCGAACAAAATAATATAGGCCAAGTGTATATCGACAATCCAATATTAAAAAATAGCACAACGCATTGACATGAACTATAATACATACATTATGTTTGGTTCATTTTTGTTAAATCTTAGTAACTAAAAGTTTTATGATGCTTTACTACTAAAGTTTTTTTCTTGTATTTATGTAATTTTATTGAACACTTTGAATGTTTAACTTCTTACATAACAATCATGTCACAACTTTTATATAATTTTCTTTGTCAAAATAATGCTAATCTTAAAAAAGATTCTACAAACCAAATGACCACTAAATACTTTATCAAATAACATAAACTCACTTATTCAAACAATATAAAACCATTTATTCGTGAATTTGGATTAGAAAATACTATATATATATATATATATATATATATATATATATATATATATATATATATATATATATATATATATATATATATATATATATATATATATATATATATATAATACATGCAAATCAACTATAGAATCTTGAATAATTGAAAAGTACTAATTACAATGAATAATCAATCTAATATGTATATTTCTATCGTTATGTTGCGGTAGAACCAATATGCACCTTGTTTCTTGTCTTGCTTTGACATCTTCACGTTTGTCCTTCCTAATATAATATAAACATATATACCTTCAAATACGTACTCTCAACCATGTCGTTTTTCTTTTTTCTTCCGACTTGTAATTTGTTATAAGTTCTTCATGTTTCTCCTTCGTAATACAATATAAGTATATGCAACTTCAAAGTATGTGTTTATTTTCAAAACATCTTTTATTCCATCTTATTCTCCAAGCTAGAATCAAATTTATATGTGAGTTATATGTAACACTTATATTAATTAGGTGTGTTAAGTAACAATTAGTATCATAAGTTATAAGACTCTTGAGTTGTATGTGTTTAATTACTTGAAAGTTGTAAAGCCTTGTAAGTTTCAAATGAATATAATTCAAGATATTGACCTATCTTGAACTACATTCATTTGGATGACCTCTATTATAAGATTTATAAAGATAAAGATAAAGATATAGATATAAATCTTTCTCAACCCACTACAATGTACAAGTAATAAAAGCACTAAGTACAAAGCAAGTTCACTAACCCGCCTGTGAGCTACCTATTGCCATCTACTGAGGGTCGGGACCGTGACTCCGGCAGGGCCGTCGGTCCCCTTCACCAACATGCGGCCAACTGTGGCCGGTTCCACCCACCCTCACAACTACTTGTATTAAACATTTTCATACAAACAAAAGTTACACTTTCCACATACAAACAAAATATAGCTTCCGACTACCAACTATTTTTATCAAAAACAAACTACGTCTTTTTTCATAATACTTTTATCCTCACTTTGAGACCTCAAGCTATGAAATGAGGCCATCCAAAAAACGTAGGTTGCAATTTTGCAATAAGAAGCTATCTTATAGTTGGAGCATAAACCAATTTGGGGTTTATTTAGATACACACGTGTTTAATCTCATTTCATGTCTTTACAATTTTCACAATGAGAAATATCCTAACAATCAAGATATAAAATACATAGGATTCGATAACTTGAATGATCTCACAGATACAGCTGAACCTATTAAGTCACTCCATTGATCACCCGAGTTTCCAAGAATCCGAAACCCCTCTTCCATGATCTCTTTTCTCTTTTCAGATTTAAATGCAACCGCGGTTTTTCCATGATCTTCATTACCTCTGTAAAAAAAAATTAATATTAATTTAACAGAAAAAAAAAAAATAAGAACTTGTTTAATTTTGAACACTTACCTCAAAATTAGTCTGTCCCAATTATGAAATCCAGAGTTAATCAAATTATCAATGGTGATATTCCGTTTGTTCTCCGTACGTCCGGTTAACAAGAATATTTTAAACCCTAATTTTAAAACCTCGTTATAAAGCTTCAAACTAGGTTCAATTGTTGGTGCCACCCCTTCAAGGACCCATTTGTCAAATTGACTATGATCGAAAATCTCCAACCTGTAATATCCACAATGTATGAAGTTTTCTATTAAATATTGTCGAAAACCTCCAATATAATGCAGGTTTATGGTGGGGAGTTTAGGGTTTATTGAAATTCGAGTCATCTCTAAGTTATCAAGAATATTTCTAAATCAAAGCCCAATTGGATCATCAATTTAAACCCCACATTGAAATCATATAAAATACAAAACCCATAAGTTGAATTGACGAATCCTATTTCAAACTAGCGATCATGGTTGATTTGAAATCGAAGCAAAAAACAGAATCAGAGATAGATAGAAAGCTTACCCGTAACCATGTTCAGCATAATAAGGTAGATTCGAAAGTAAAGTTTCATCAATATCGAAAATCCAAACATCCATTCCATCTTCTTTCAAATCAACACTCTTCGCGAACCGTGCTGCTTCGTTAGATACCATTTGCAAATCAATCTCGTACGATCGACCCAGCATATACTCCTTCACGTAATTAATACATTCCCCCGGAATCGTCTTCCATGGACTCAGGTTATTCGCCTCACCCGCAACTCTCCAACCCGTACACCGTAATCGAGTCTCTTCGATCGAACTATCGCATCGGGGTTCCAAGTTTTCTGGAAGTTGGATGATCAAAGGTCTTGGAAGTAGGTGAGGATCTGTGTTCAAATGGTCTTGGCAGAAAGCGACTGAAAGAAGGCACAATAACAGGGAATTTCGAAAGAAATCCATACCAATGAGAACAAATTAACAGAGAATATTGATGAATCGGGTACTAGAAGTTCGGATTGGGTGTAATAAAAATTGTTTTATAAGGCTAGCTGGGAGATGAATTGCTCGCCAAGAAAGGGAAATTGATTCTTTGTTTGCAACAGTAATAAAGACTTGGCGAGGAGGATGAAAATGGGCATGCTAAACGTATATTCCTTCTATACGCGTATTTGTTTTATATATAACTACACTTGGCCACCTAACGTTTGATTTATTATATTTTAACCCTTGTATTATCCACGGTGTGTAAGGTGTCAAAGTATGAACAACTAGGGGTGAGCATTGTGCGGTTTGGTGCGGTTTTTGATCAAAACCGAACCGCAAACCGCATTATGCGGTTTTTGAAAACCTAAAACCGCAATTTGCGGTTTCTAATACGGTACGGTTTTGCGGTTTTTCCATGCGGTGCGGTTTTATTTTGTGCGGTTTTTGTTATTAACCACATAATATAGTGGTATGCGTTTTTTTTCCTATGGTGCCGTTGTAAAATCGTAGAAGTTCAAAATCGACACATTTTTTATAAAAATTTTAGTATTTGACTATATATTTAGTATAGTGCCGCTATCAAAATACAAAATAGAACTCCTTTGTTTCTTTGTACTTAGTATAGTAAATCATGAAACAACTAAAGTTTATAACTTACAATTGGTGAAAACGACAAATGGAATTGCTACTATCAAAATACAAAATGAAATTGTCGTTCAAACTCACTCTTTTATTTAATCTATAATGTCATACTTAAACTTAATAATAAGTAAATAATATACATATTATATAATTATTTAATAAATGGAGGTTCGGTTATTTGCGGTTTTTCCAAAAGTAAAAACCGCACCGCACCGCAATTTTGCGGTTTTTGTAAAAGTATAAACCACACCATCGGTTTTCGCTTCGGTTTCTGTTTTTTGGTTTCGGTTTTTGCGGTTTTTTCGGTTATTTTTTTTGCGGTTCGGTTTTTGCTCACCCCTATGAACAACCCCCACGAGTTTATAATGACTAAAAAGTTATTTTATTACGTTTATATATAAAATATAAATATTAAATGTACATATAGGTATGTATGACTTCTTTTAAACTAGTTTCCTCCCGTGCTCCGCACGGGTTTTGTGACACATTTTAGGGGAATTTTTTTTTTAAGTTATTAATTTTCTTTAAATATTGTTGTTGTCCCTCTGTATGATGTTATTTGGTGCAGGTAATTCATGCCTTTTGATATATCTATTAAGATCTTGGTTAATGGTGCAAGCTTAAAAGTACACTTCTGTTTGTGTAAATAATCATACACACTTCCACCACTCATGAATTCTGGTTTCACAAAACTAAAGAAAAATGTAGAAATTTTTTCACACACAGTGATCAAAACAACAAAAAAGATAAATTAGTACCTTAAAGTCAGGCAACTCAGGCAGGGCTGCATAAGTGCAGTACTTTTCTGGTCTAGGGCTTATCCTTACCACCACTCGCAAGTACCAAATGCCGATATTTTTGATGTCGGTGTGTGGATTTCTTCAAGTACCGACGTCATTCTATGAAGAACGTTAACAACAGTGTCGTGTTGATGAGTTACATCACCGTTAGTTTGAGAATGTACATTGGATCGATCGATTGAAAACTTTGTTCCATTAATGGTTGATAAATTGTGCACCGGAGGTAATCCATCTGAAAACATAGATAATTTCATTTGAGCTGGTTTCTTTTGATTATAAAATAATCGGCAAGGATTAGGCTTACCATTCCAGATTGTTCCTTCTGAGTTGAGATAATATAATTCATTGAAAAGAGTAATTGGATACCTGCAGAAAACCTTTAGGGTTTAAGAACTATACAATAAGGGCAGTGAAAAGAAAGAAAATTACAGATTTACCATTCAGGAAGCCTCTTGTCTTCAAGAATAGGTTGTTGCCACGCTTCTATCTGGGCATCCTAATTATCATGTTCTAAATTTCAGACAAGAAAATTGGAAATGTTATTATATATAAACAACTTTCTAGAAATACCAAAGCATTTTCTAAGAAGACTTTACCAAGAATAGCATCATGTACAATTTTTTTCCGCAGTATCCCCATTAGATCCATAAAATTTGGTGTAACGCCTGTCACAAAACATTCCTTGTAAGAAACATCCTATTTTTTCATATAGGCTAATTGCAATAAATAGCAATGTAATAGGACAAAATGAAAGTACGTTGCTATTTCTTGAATTTAACCCTTTTCATACATTGTAAAGTCTGAGAAAAGATTTGGTTACCCACCTATGGTAAATCCTGGTTGGAAAGACAACTTGCGGGCAGTCCCATGACAATGAGAAGGTGAAAGTGCGTACCGACTCGGATGGAATCGTCACGGAAGCTGCAATAGCTGCACCTATAGAGGATTCCAATTTTGAGGTTGTTGGTAGTTTAGAGGAATCAAGGCGATCAAAGGAACCATTATGAATGATTCAAATTAAGGTCAAATGTAAGAAATAGCAACGTACTTTTATTTAATTGTATATTATAGAAATACATGAAATTAACACATGCTATAATATAAACAATTAAGCCAACTTTTTTAATTTCATTCCACATGTCTTTTGCTGTAAAACCGTTGGAGTTTCCAGATATTACAAATGAGAGGCACTCTGACACGCCAACATCATTTGTTTCTTGTACTGCAATAGCAAATGTTACCGGTGTTGCCCATCTGCATTCCTATAAATGTAATAAATATAAAATGAAAGTACGTTGCTATAAATAGTACGACATATAGTCGAATTTTATGAATGCATCAATAAATCAAGGAGAGAATATTACATGCGATATAGGAGTACACCATGAACGCCATCTTTCACCCTACTAACATTATTCCACATTTATAACAAAATTGTTCAAATATTAATTATATAATTAATAATACAGATGTACAGTATGGGGTTAGAAATTAGAATGTAAACATCCTTACGTCATTTTTGAATTCAAATGATAGCTCGGCTCGTTGAGTGGGTCGGGGTGTGTTGGGGCGTTTCTTTTCGCGGATCCTAAAGCCACTTTTTAGATGATGCAATCCTATCAAAGATAAAGCTATATAATGCATTTGCTAATTGAAATACATTATTTTCTCAACCATAATCAATTTCCATTAGTATAATAAACTGCAAGAAATACCGACGTACTTTCATTGTTTCATTTATTATAGTAATCTACCTGTAATTTTTCCTATTACAACATTATACTTCGAAAATCTTCCCGGTTATAGCAATGTCACCATCCAAAAAGAGGCGACTCGTAGTGACATTGACATTGATTCGACTCTTACGAGTCGAGTCACGAATCGAGTCACGAGTCGAGTCATAAGTTGACAACTATGGCTACAATTGACTAAACTTTTAAAGGAAAACCGAAAGTACAATGTTATAATTGGGTAGTTTGTCAAAGTAATGTTCTAATAAAAAGAAACAAAAAGTAGAATGATAGCGCGGAACCCATGAAGAGAGAATCTGCGTGTAAAATATAATTGCATGTTACTTTAAGCTATGAAAGGGCACAATGGTTAGATTAATCAAAAACTTACAGAAATCAAAGTGACTGCTTCCTTGTTTTGCAGTGGTATCAATGCTGAAATTTGCCCCACCAAGTGCAAGCCCAAATTAAATCTCACTGTAAGAAAACTTTAGTATTTATTTTTTCTTTTTTGCAATTTTGGTCCCTGAGTATGGTCGATTTATGCAAATTTGGTCCTAAAAAGTTTGTTCTTGGAACGTAAGTCCTTATTTTCTCAGGCTCGTTCCAAGTAAATTAACTAATTTTGGTCCCTAAGTATTAGCTAATTTTTGTAATGTTGGTCCCAAAGTTAGTCCCAATACAAGAAATTTAATTTGAAATTCAAGTATAACAGTCACAACAATCAAAAAAAAAATTTGTTTCAAGTACATATAGTCAGAATGATGTGTTTTTAACCAACATTCATATATTTCTATGTATGAACGAATGGAACTGTGCATATAGCTGTAGACACATATATCTTAAATTTAAAAATTAAAAAAGGGGTTGTTCGGATACACTAAACTTATTAAAGAAAGTCAATAAAATCAATCATTTGGCAGTTAAAAAAATGTCAAAATCAATAGTCATACAAATGTGAACACCAAATGCCAAGTTTTGAAAAGTTTATTTAACGCATGAAAAGTATATGTCACCTCTTGTCATCAAGCATTACATTTCTTATTTAAAATCACATTAAATCTTTGATTATATAATAATATTGACAGTTTATTAACAAATACCTGGATCTGAGGGGTTTACACATTTAGCATCTGGCATGGAATTTTGTGATCTGGTTTCAATAGTCAAAATGTTGAAGCATATCTTCCGAATATAATCAGACTGCAAATTAAATCAATTACAGGATTTAGATTGCAAAGTACCTTACCACATGGCAAAAATCAAAAACTACAAAAATAAAGAACATCAGCAAATAGAAAAACACAACAAACCTGACTTGTTGCAGCAATAAAAACCTTCTCTTCAATGCTCATAACCATTTTCTTAAGTTCCTGTAACCCCTCATACCCATAAACCTGATTAGGAATCCTCATGGCATCCATTCTACATAAAATTAACATTTTTCTGTCAAAAGATGAAAGTATTTTACAAGATTTCGGATAAAAGAACCAAATGGATATAATAAAACTAAGAAATTTATAGGAAAGATGTAAATACACACATCCTGTTCACCATCCTTTCCCTTGAATCTGGTTGCAGCCGAGCCCTCCAATGACTCATATCCATATCCTATTTGATGAATACAGAAATATATTTCTAACAGTCACAAATGATATAATGATAAAGAGTAAAATTATATAAGAAAATAGCTATTTCATATAAACATTGGAAAGTATAAGAATGATGTACATAAGTTGCAGGATACTAATGATTACCAAATTGAAGAATCACTATTCACGAGAAAATGATTCAAAATAAGGGTATTTTTTGCTTCTTGGGAAGCCTGGGCAAAATCCAAAAATTAATACCGATGGAAAAGCAAAAATAGAATTGGAACCTAGAAAATCAAAGGGAAAAATAGATGAGCAATCAGGAGTTAAATCAATGGCAAGATTCTTACAGGTTAAACTCTTGGTGTTCTAAAAAAGAAAACCGAAAGTAGAAAGATAAGGGCAAACGGTGTTGATGATCAATAATAAGATCTGCAAGATGCAGAATGAAAACATGAATTAGTTTGATGATCTGCAAAATAACATCTAGCGAATCATAAACAATAAAAATAAAACTTAAATACATGGTTTACGATGATAGTAATGGCAATAAGCATTACGTCGAACACATGGCGTCCATTCAAACTACCACGAAAGGAAATTCATTAAAAATGAATAATTTTACCAACTACATCTATGGCACTGAATAAAAATCGAAATGGATTTCCCTTATGATATACAAATGAAAAGGATGGGCTTAATCTCCCCCGAGGGGTCATAATAAACTTAAAAGTTTTTCCTGCATCCAACCGACTTATTAGACATAGACCATTAGGCATAGACCATGGACGAGATACAGGAGTAAACCATTACCTTTGGGGTGGAATCGCCATGTTCAGTTATTTCTAAAGTCTTCACCATTGCTTTATAAAGACAAACAGAGAACATAGAAATGGACAGTGAGTACCTGATTAGGTATGAGATTTCCTGGGAAAGAAGACACGGAGGAAGACGAGTATGAAGAAAGGCAGATTGCAAACAAAAGAAGCAACAAAAGCAGACGATTGTGGAGCTTCACTCAATCAGTCGAAAGAAATGAGTCTCCTGTAAAAGAGAAAGGGTCATCTTAAAAAAAACCCCTTATAATTATAACTACGCCTTAGAAGATCACGCCGCCACCGGCGTCGTGTATGTACACGACTTGCTTCCACAGACCTTCTAGAAACCTTACGGGTTTTCCAACCCCGATTACTGAGGTGTGAAGGGTTTTGATAGGAAATTGAGAAGGGTTTTTCAGGTTTTCATGGAATCGAGAAGAGGAAGCCTCATCGATTTGGCTTAGGTTGTGAAGGGTTCTGGGAGAGGTCGAGATATCGAAGGAGAAGGAGACCTGTCGTGAAGAGAGGGAACGGTGGAAGAGACCGTGGTTGAATGCTATTGGTAAAGAAAACCCACCCCCCTTAAAATCTTCAAACCCCCTACCCAGCCCAAACCTTCTAGAAAACTTACGGTTTTTAATATATAAGGTAATTATGATTTAACTAATAGTCTAATATTTATATTTATATATTTGTTTAATTCCTGTGATTTTTAGCGGATGTGTAACCTTTTTTTTCGCATGGTTTTTTTTGGTGTCACGCGGATCTTCGGATCCTTGTGGATCCGGATTTTATATACATCGCGTTTCCAGATCTAGGGATGGCAAAAAAACCCGAACCCGACGGGGCAACCCGAAACCTGAGCAAAAAAACCCGAGACCCGAAACCCGAAACCCGAAAATTTAGGGTATAGGGTCGGGTTTGGGTCTCCTTGCCCCGACCCGACCCGATAAGAATATATATATATATATATATATATATATATATATATATATATATATATATATATATATATATATATATATATATATATATATATATATATATATATATATATATATATATATATATATATATATATATAATATTTATATTCAATGACCCGAAACCCGACCCGAAAACCCGAAACCCGACAGGGCATCGCCCCGAACCCGACCCGAAACTTTTAGGGTCGGGTATGGGTCTCGCCGCCCCGACCCGAACCCCACCCGTTGCCATTCCTATCCAGATCCTTCATTCATTCATTCACCGCTTCATCCTCTCCGCCGTTCCTCCCCATTCCCTCACGATTGCCTACGTCGTTCCTCCCCATTCCTACCACCAGTGCTTCTTAGTTGTTACTTCTGGGTGGGGGAGCCTTCGGGGTTTTTAGGGGGGTCGATGTATTACGCCAATCGTTTTACTCCAGATCGTCCGTTCGCAAGTGCCAATGTCGCCACCCATCGAGCGTACAACCATCCACGTCCTGCGTCGACACTTCTCCTCCCTTTCTTATCGCCATCGCTGATGGATGAACTTAATACCGTCTCACTCCACCCGCTTTTCTTCACGTATCAGGTGAGCAAGCAACCCCAAAAACCCGTTTATGATTCTTCGTTTTGAATCTCCAAAACTCACCTTGGATCCAAAGAGATTTCAGCTGATGGACGAACTTGGCCTGTGTTATAAATAAATAATATCGACAATAAAATAAAATAATAATACGATAAAGAAAAATAAATGCGGACACAATGATTTAACGTGGAAAAACCCTTTCGGGAAAAAACCACGGGCACAACCGATGATAATCACTATATGAGAAAAATGAGGATGTTACAAGATTTGGAACTGAGAAATATATATCTCTCTTTTGTTTTTAATACACAGAGCCTCACAATATATATCTATGTATATATATCACTCAAATGGTTTTGAACGATTTCATTTGGAAAGTAATCATCCCTATATATAGGGATGAATGGCCGAAATGTATCCGTGATTGTTGAAAAAACCAAATGTGAGCGCCGAATTTAATTGTGTGAGCTGAATGGAAAAATCGTCGTTCAAATCCCACGTGCAAGACTCAATTGCCAATTGAATTTGATTTTTAAATTACTATTCATGTGGGGCCCACATGAATTATTTCTTTTGACTTTTGTTTTTTTGAAAGGCATCTTTTACAATCTCCACCTTGACTTTAAAAAGCAATAAGTAATCAAACTCCACCTTGAGACGAATTTCCACTTGTAGAATTCTTCATTATAAAATCATCGTGTGCCGACAATCCTTGGAATTAGATTGTCATACCAACCAAGCTTGAGCAAAGCTCAAACTTAGTTGCTGGAACCGGCTTCGTCATCATATCCGCCGGATTGTCATGAGTGCTAATCTTTTGAACTTGAATATCACCTTTGGAAATAACATCTCGAATAAAGTGATAACGTACATCAATATGTTTCGTCCTCTCATGAAACATTTGATCTTTTGTGAGATAAATAGCACTTTGACTATCACAAAAAATCTTTGTGGGAGATGTGTCTCCACAAAGTTCACCGTATAAATTTCTTAACCAAATAGCTTCCTTACAAGCTTCAGAAATTGCCATGTATTCTGCTTCAGTTGTGGATAAGGCAACCGTGGTCTGTAGACTTGCCTTCCAACTCACAGCACATCCACCAATGGTAAAGACATAACCTGTCAAAGATATTCTTTTGTCCAAATCTCCAGCATAATCAGAATCTACATAGCCCACCAGTCCTTCACCAGAACTTCCAAATTGTAAACATGCATTGGAAGTACCGCATAAATATCTAAGAATCCATTGAACAGCTTTCCAATGCTCTTTTCCTGGGTTAGCCATATATCTGCTAACAACACTTAAAGCGTGAGATAAATCAGGGCGAGAACATACCATGGCATACATTAGAGAACCAACTGCACTAGAATACGGAACTTTCGCCATGTGGTTAATTTCATCATCTGTCTTTGGACAATATGCTGAAGATAGTTTGAAATGTACAGCTAACGGAGTACTCACTGGCTTGGCTTTATGCATGTTGAATCTTTGAAGAACTTTCTCAATATACCTCTTTTGACTTAGGTATAGTTTTCCATGCTGTCTGTTACGAGTAATTTCCATACCAAGAATTTTCTTGGCTGGACCTAAGTCCGTCATTTCAAACTCATTGCTTAGTTGTGTTTTCAGTTTTGCTATCTCTAGTTTATCTTTCGCAGCAATCAACATATCATCAACATAAAGAAGCAGATATATTGATGAACCATTGACTGACTTAAAATAAACACAACTATCATAATCTGATCTTTTAAAATTCTGAGATAGCATAAAAGAGTCAAACCTCTTATACCATTGCCTTGGGGACTGTTTTAACCCATAAAGAGATTTCTTCAATCTACATACTAAGTTCTCTTTTCCAGGGATAATGAAGCCTTCAGGTTGCTCCATATAAATATCTTCCTCCAATTCACCATGTAAAAATGCAGTTTTGACATCTAACTGCTCAAGCTCATAGTTATGCATGACAACAATACTAAGTAAAGTACGAATTGAGCTATGCTTAACAACAGGAGAGAAGACATCAGTAAAATCAATGCCTGGAATTTGGCTATAGCCTTTAGCAACTAACCTTGCTTTAAATCTTGCTTCGTCATTAGGAGTAATACCTTCTTTTCTTTTGAAAATCCATTTGCAGCGGATAGGCTTCTTTTCTTTTGGTAATTTCACCAACTCCCAAGTGCCATTCTTTTCAAGAGATTCCATTTCATCATGCATGGCAGTTATCCATTTGTTGCAATGTTCTGAAGTAATGGCTTCCATGTAAGTTGAAGGTTCTTTGATACCTTCAATTTCTTCAGCAACGTTTAAAGCATAAGCAACAATATTTGCTTCTTCTATCAGTCTCTTGGGAGGATGAATGACCCTCCTAGGTCTATCAGTTGCTATAGAACGTTGAGGTTGGTGAGTAGGAGTAGGAGTAGAAGACTCTTGCTCAACTGATTGATTTTGATCAATAGAGTTTTCTTTTTCTGGTGTATGTTCTGAGTCAACAGATTGCTCCACCTGCACACTTGTCTTTTGTTGACTTTCAACAGGAATGTTAGTAGGAGAATCTTTATGTAGCATAGCTAATTCATTAAATACTACATTTCTACTAATCACGACCTTTTTAGTTTCAGAACACCATAACTTATATCCTTTCACACCAGACTTGTAACCAAGAAAGATACATTTAATTGCCCTAGGCTCTAATTTTCCATTATCAACATGAGCATAAGCAGGGCAACCAAAAATTCTTAAATCTGAATAGTTTGCTGGGGAGCCAGACCATACCTCAATAGGAGTCTTCTTATCAAGTGGAATAGAAGGTGACATGTTAATTAAATAACATGCAGTAGAAGCAGCTTCTGCCCAAAAACGCTTAGATAATCCTGCGTTAGATAACATACAACAGGCTTTTGAAATAATGGTTCTGTTCATACATTCAGCTACACCATTTTGTTGGGGTGTGTGAGAAACGGTGTAGTGTCTAACAATTCCTTCTAGTTTACAATATGAATTAAATTCATTTGAACAAAACTCCATACCATTATCTGTGCGAAGCTTTTTGACCTTCTTACCAGTTTGGTTTTCCACCATGGCTTTCCATTCTTTGAATGCAGAGAATGCTTCAGATTTAAGCTTCAAGAAATATGGCCAAACTCTTCTTGAATAATCATCAATAATTGTCAACATATAACGAGCACCTCCTAGTGATGCTTCTTGAGATGGTCCCCATAAATCAGCATGTACATACTCCAAAATGCCTTTTGTAGTATGTACTGAGGTGTTGAATTTCACCCTCTTGTGTTTGCCAAATATGCAGTGTTCACAGAATTCCAGTTTACCAACGCATTGGCCATCAAGCAATCCTCTTTTGCTTAATGTTGTCAAACCAAGTTCACTCATATGCCCAAGACGCATATGCCACAGGTTAGTAGTATCAGTAGATGAATTTGAAGTAACATTAGAATTACCTGTTACTATACTACCTTGTAGATGATACAGGTTTGCAGATTTAATATCAGCTTTCATCACAATCAAAGCTCCTTTAGAAACCTTTAAAACTCCACCTTCACCGGAATATTTGTACCCTTTAAGATCAAGAGTACTTAAAGAAATAAGGTTTCTTTTCAAACCTGGAACGTGTCGAACATCAGACAAAGTTCTGACAACACCATCAAACATCTTGATTTGAATTGAACCAATTCCAGTGACTTTATATGGTGCATTATCACACATCAATACGGAGCCGCCTTCTATAGGTTGATAATTTGTAAACCAGCTTCTGTTTGGACTTATATGAAAAGTACAAGCTGAGTCAAGAATCCATTCATCATTGGTTTTTAGGATTCCTGCAAAAGCTACAAGAACATCTCCATTAGAATTATTTTCAGCAGCATAAGTAGCTTTTCCTTCATCATCTTGATTTGGTTTGGGATTTTGATTAGCAGCTCTTTTCTCCTTGTTCTTCAACTTGTAACATTCAGAGATATCATGTCCTTCCTTTTTGCAATAGTTGCATGACTTGGAACGTCTGGATCTAGATTTGCTTCGAGAATTTCTTGAGTTCTTGCCTTTTGAGTTGTTCTTATCTGTTGGTCTGCCACGAACCATCAGACTTTCTCCTTTAGAGTTTGAACCTTCAGTGGATACCATATCTTTCATATTTTCTTTGGCATGCAAAGCTTCATAAACTTCTTGAAGTGTTAAAGTATCACGGCTATATAATATGGTATCTCTAAAGTTTGAATAAGAACTAGGCAAAGAACATAAAAGAATTAAACCCAAATCCTCTTCATCATATTTTACCTCCATAGCTTCAAGATCAGTGATGATCTCTTTAAATATCGAAAGATGATCCAGCAACGACCCACCTTCTTGCATCTTAAGCGAAAATAATTTTTGTTTAAGGTGCATCTTACTTGTGAGATCTTTGGTCATGCAAATTTGTTCTAATTTTAGCCATAAAGAGGCTGCAGTAGTTTCTTTCAAAACTTCCTGCAAAATATTGTTAGATAAATGAAGATGGATATGAGAGAGAGCCTTACGATCTTTACGATCCTTTTCTTCATCTGACCAAGACGCAGTCATTTTGTCTCGGCCTAACAGAGCATCATCAAGTTCCAACTGAGCCAATACAGCTCGCATTTTTACTTGCCATAATGAAAATCTTGTATCTCGATCCAACAATGGAATATCGTATTTCAAAGTAGCCATGTCGATATAATACTCAATAAATTGAGAATGAGTATAGAAAACAACGTGGCTCTGATACCACTTGTTATAAATAAATAATATCGACAATAAAATAAAATAATAATACGATAAAGAAAAATAAATGCGGACACAAGGATTTAACGTGGAAAAACCCTTTCGGGAAAAAACCACGGGCACAACCGATGATAATCACTATATGAGAAAAATGAGGATGTTACAAGATTTGGAACTGAGAAATATATATCTCTCTTTTCTTTTTAATACACAGAGCCTCACAATATATATCTATGTATATATATCACTCAAATGGTTTTGAACGATTTCATTTGGAAAGTAATCATCCCTATATATATGGATGAATGGCCGAAATGTATCCGTGATTGTTGAAAAAACCAAATGTGAGCGCCGAATTTAATTGTGTGTGCTGAATGGAAAAATCGTCGTTCAAATCCCACGTGCAAGACTCAATTGCCAATTGAATTTGATTTTTAAATTACTATTCATGTGGGGCCCACATGAATTATTTCTTTTGACTTTTGCTTTTTTGAAAGGCATCTTTTACAATTTGGCCTGCAACCTTCTGAAATCAGGATGATATACAATGCTTAGCGGTGCAGAAAAATTATCATAGGGCGTCAAAAGGCAGAGGCGGTGGCTACAGATGCACTCGATGGCGACCGTCTTCAATTGGTGTTCTTCCGGTTGAACAAGATCATTCATTCAAGGCTCCAAAAGGTAGAATTCAGTGATTTTGCTTTTAAATGGTTCAGTTTTCGGTTTCAATCAAGTAAGATTTTGTGAGTTTTTTTAGTTTTCTTCAATTGGTGTTTGAGTTAACTTTGCAATCCTAAAAAAAAAAAGATGACGAATCTGTGAGAAATCACACATTGTTTGAATATGTGAGAAATCACACATTCATTCTGCTACTAACTGATAACCCTGCATCTATATTTGAACCTGAATTTATGAATTTATTTTCTGTATCGCTGCTAATTCTGTGTACTTCAAGGTTTCAAGCTTTTCAGAGTTTCAATCTTTGGTGTTTAAGATTTCCAATTTCAGAATCAGACTTTCAAAGTTCCACTTCAATCTTCAGGTACCGTTTCTTGATTTTCTTATGAATAATTGCAATCAAGGCTTCAAGGTTCAAGCTTCAATCCTTAATAGTTAATCCCTTCTGAGTAATCCTATCAATTTCAGAATCAGGCTTTTAGTCATTTTGAAAACTGTTGAAAAGTTAGAATTAGGTTTATGTGGTTTTGGTTTTTGATGTTGGTCAGTTCATGAAATTTAGGTTATTGTTTTAACTTTTAACCAAAATCCGTCCAATTCAAATCTTAATTCCTGGGAATTTCGTCTTCTTTTAAGTTTTAACTGATTCTTTTAATTATTCTTATGGGTATTTGAGTTAATCACAACAAGAATCAAAGATTTTTGAAAACGCTAAATTGAAATTCTATGTCTAAAAATTGAAGGTATAAGAGAAGAAGACTCCAAAAAGACAGTATCAGGTCTGCAAAGGAAGCAATGCAAGTTATTCACCATGTTGGTGTTTTCTCATCTTCCTTTTGTTTCTTTTTCTCACAGGGCTATATTATTAAATACATAGAGGTGGCTTTTCAAGAAAGAGTTGCAAGATTGTTAAGAGACACCAATGCTGGTGTTGCACTTGTCATACCAACCGTAAGGACCTGGTTGTTTTTTTCATCAATTGTTGTCTTGATTCCAATGTCATTTCTGTAATTTACCAGTGGGGATGTTTCTACCTTAGTATGACATATTGCCAACTAACATTCTCACTACCCAGTTTTCCCGGATCACTATTTTGTTCATAGTTTCCTAATTTTGTTTCCCACTTAAGTTTGGTGTTTCATTTTGAGTGCACCTCCTGCTTTATGTCTGCCATCTATTATCGAAAGAAACAAAATCCTTCTGTCATCTTTCAACGCTTCTCAAATGGCCCCTAGGTACCGCCTATGACCCATCTTTTTACCTTCGGTTTTTTTTTCAGGTGCTCTTTGGTGAAACTATTTATGGTGCTTTCTATGTGTGTTGGACATTTTCTTCTTTACTGTGGTAAGCGTGGTCAATTTATGCTGACCTCATTTCATCATAAAGTTTAGAATGGAGCCAATTTGGTTAAATATTAATTTTTTGCTTAGTTGTTTTCTGGAAACAGATGTAAGCAAGATAAACCCAGCTTGATGGGTGAAAAAAAATGCCAAACAAGTTTTGTTGAAGCGTGTGAAATGGGCGGCATCTGTATTCGCGGAACGTTGAAGCAGAGCCTGGCGGCGGAGTACCGTAGCGATAAGGATAATTCGGGGTTTTTCGGGAAGTTGAAACCGGTAAAGAGTTTGTCATCAGACGAAGAAGGATGATTACGACGATGGCCATAACTATAACGATTCAGGTTTATCTTCATCTTATTCACTTGATGATGATGCTTATCATCGGAGGATAACATCATATGATTCTGGTGAACTGATGTACGGGATTTCTCGAGAATTGAAACCCTCCACTCCCGCTAGGGTTTCGTCTATCAAGGTATTTCCATAACATATTTCAATTCTTCTTATTCTGAATTTGATATACTCAATTTGTTCTTCATTATGGAATTTCAGGCACCTCATGTGACCACATTTGTAGGTAAAGCCGGTAGCATAGGTCTCGAAGCATTGGACACATTAGGCAGTAGTATGATGAATTTGAATGCTCAAAGTGGATTCGAGGAGAAATAAAGTATCGATCCTTGCATTTGAAGTAGCTAAAACTATTGTTAAAGGATCCAATTTAATGCAATCACTTTCTGAAGAAAACATCCAAACCCTAAAAAAGGAGATCTTGTATTCAGAAGGCGTTCAACTTTTAGTTTCCACGGATTCAAAGGAGTTGTTACGTATTGCAGCTTCTGACAAGAAGTAATTTTTCATCTTTTCATTAATTTATTCTCTCATTTAAATCATTAATTTATTTTGTTTTATAATTTTTGTAGGGAGGAACTCGATGTGTAAAAGCAAGGAGATCATGATTCTTTAACCCTTTCATATCTTATTGCCTTGTAATCGATATTATATTGTGTCGGTGGATTTTGTGTTTTTGTATTTCTCCTTTGATGTATACTCACTGATTTGTTGTGTTCAATGTGTTTTTATATCTTTGTTTTTCTGTCAGTTGTAATTGGTAATTGAATTAATGTAAATGCTCATCACAGTTATCAATTGGCGTGGATATAAGATGTTATTTAAGAGGCCGTTATTCTAATTATTTTTTAAATCAGCTTATGCATAATAACATTTTTGGAGATGAATGCATTTAACAGAAGCAACGACAAGTGCGATCGAGACTGCAACTGAAAGAAGACAAAAGAGAAAACGAAAAGACATGAATGGATACCACTTTGTTTTCAATTTTTCACCAGCCATGTACCGACTTGCTGTAGCATTAACCTCCTCGATCAGGTATTCATCTTTCTTTCGATTCATTTCTCGATTGGTTTGCAAGTCTTTGGTTATATATTACTTATAAGGCGCTGATTGATTTTACAATTATTTGTTTGTAGGTCATCTAAATCAAGGAAGCTGGTGAGTATCCGTTCAGTTTTGTTTATTCGTTTTGTTGGTTTTTTGAATTAAGGCAAATCTATGGCGAAGTGTGATGTTTGGCGTTCGTAATCTTAATTTATCGAAGCGATCGATCTTGCTTCTGTGGAACTAATGATTGGTGGTATTGAAGGTTTCTGGTAGAGTCATTTGGACCAAAAACTATGTTGCAAAGGATATCGAGTTTGTGTCTACGGCCCGAGCTGCCATATTAATAGGTGTAAACCAGCTTGCAGATGCTGTAAAAGTCACAATGGGACCAAAGGTAACTTTCTTCAGCCTCCATTTCCTTTTCCCAAAATCACTAAAACCATTCTTATTCACTCTTATCTTGTATACCACAATCAGGGACGCAATGTGATTATTGAACAAACTCACGGAAGTCCTAAAGTCACAAAAGATGGTGTCACAGTAGCCAAAAGCATAAACTTTGATGAAAAGGCTAAAAACGTTGGTGCTAATTTAGTAAAGCAGGTTGCAAGTGCAACTAATTATGCTGCTGGAGATGGTAAAGTTAACATTTGGGAATCGATTTTGAATTACTAATCTTTGTGTTAGATTAAAAAATCTCATTCCATAAAGTACGTTGTCATTACTGGTACAACTTGTGCTACTGTTCTGACACAAGCTCACACGTCTGATCCATACGTCATCTTGAAACAAAAATAGATTAAAGTGTCATTTGGTTTGTTATGTTGGAATCACTATGGATGATCGTGGGTATGATTTTGATAGAAGGGTTGAAGCTGAAATGGGGGCATGTATAGTAAAACCCATCTGTTTAGGCCACTCTTTATGACAGGGCAAAAGCTAAAAAGGGTGCTATATAAACAAATTAAAAAATATGTTGCTATTTTTTACCATTTAACCCGTTTCAGAGTTCCCGCTACATCGCATAAGTTATGATTTCCGTTATAAGAACATAACACAACTTCTGATGCATGAAGTAAATGCATATTCAGCATAATCGTACGGATGTAGTAAATTTAGACAGTTAAAAAGTGGTTTGCGTTGTTAAATGGAAACAATGGAAGACTTTTTTGTGTTTTCTAACTTTTCGTATATTTGTATTACGTGTAACCTCAAGGCTATTGATTGTCGACCATCGACTTATGGATTAAAGGCTACAATTTTCTTTGGTTCACTGCTATTGAAGTGGTTTTGGATTCTTTTTAAATGATTCCTAAATAGATGAGAAGAAATGTAAGTACACTGCTATTCAAAAAGAGCAACCTCTGTTTCTTTGAGGATTAAATGGGAACCGTGAGGAGCACGGTCAAAAAACTAGTTTGATATTAAACATAATTACATAAATAAACATTGTACAATGATGTAAATAAAGTTAACAAAGGTAAACGGAGAAGGGGGAACAGTTGTAGGACACGGCAAGTTTAAGTTTTAACCCCCCATTTCGTATGTCGGGACAAGGTCAAAGTGGCTCCCACTATCCTGTTTCGCATTGTTGAAAACTCTTTTTCTTATTTTCAATAACATAAAATTATAAATATTTAAAATCAAAAAGTAAAAATATGTCATATCCCAAATCTAACAATATGACTACTGTTTAATAATAACATTGTACATTGAATCATGAGAATTTTGATTAAGAAACTTATCATAATAGATATCGAAAATACAAGCCAAGACATAAAATGAACTAAATCATCCTTCAGGGTATCATACATGCGTCTCTTGTTAAAAAGAAAGCTTGATGTTTGAGCACCTCTTAAAATGCAATTTTTTTGCTACTTGGTTTGCAATTTTCAAAAGTATGATAACAGTGTTGATTAATTTTAATAATCACAACAGAAAACAAAACGTGGAAGCATAATCTCAGATCTTTAATCTCGAATCTAGTTAAAAGAAATTTAAATAACAAAAGATTACATACCTGCTTCCATGAGGATTTTCGGATCTGATGAGAAGGGTTGGTTTTCCAGTTGATCTCAAAAGCTCTCTCTAAACCCTCAGCAAATTAAACCCACGAATTTTATGTATGTATTTCGTATATCTGATTTGCTATTCATCACGTGTTTATATAGATGGAGATATAACCGAATGTGAGAGTTTTAAGGGATAGAGACGAGTTTGATTCAACCGGGAACTCATCCCACAAGATAATGATTATCTACCATTTAAAATCAGTCCATCAACAATTTTAAATAGCATTATTTATTAATTTCGAATTTATGATAACAATATATTATTTAGATATTAAGTGGTCCCATAATTATCCAACAAACAGTTCTGAATATGTAAAGTGTTTAAACATATATTAGTCATACTTTACTTCTAAAAAACAAACATGTTATTAAATCTGCATATCATTTAAACAATAACATGTTATATACATTGACATTGACATTGATAATGATTTCTTTGTGTTACAAATAAGATCTCCAGTCTTAACATCTAACGACATGCCCGTTGATACAACAAGAAACCGGATCGTCAGGTCTTGGGGTCAGATTTGCATCGGAGATCTGAATTAGGTGTTGTTAGCGAGTTCTCGACTTGGTTCCTATCTGACATCATAGAACAAAACCGTTAGAACCACCTCAGGGCATATGCCCCCGGAGCAGGTTCCAACGATCAAGTCAGATCGATGAGAGAGATGAGTTGGTTTTTTCTGGTCGGAGAGAACCATCATGGTGTATGGTGTATGTATGTAGAGAGTGGAAGCTCAGATATGGAGAAGGAGAGAATGTCCTCCATAGATGAGGAAGCATTCTATTTATAGGGTAAGTAGAGGGATAATTAGGTTAGGCCTTGGGCCAGCCCAATTCAAGTCCAGCTAGTTGGAGGCAGTGCAGTCAAGCAGAGCTACCAGGCAGGGCTGTCACGCCATGTCATGCTGCCAAGTAGTGCCGTCCAGCAGCCTCGAGTCGTGCTGTAATGTTATGCGGGTTAGCCAATGGACCTAATATCATCACCCGTCGTAAAAACATATCATCATAAAACTAGTAATTAAACAATCTATCTACCAACTTGTCCTGCCTTTGTTATCATAACTATAAAATCTATATTTATGCAAATCATGACATAATAAGTTTTCATAAAAATACAAAATCATATTATTTAGCAAATGACTTAAATTAACATATATAAATTATGTCACACAATACATAAACACTTGTTTGGTTATGTAATTACACTAACTAACATTACAAATGAGGTTATTCCCTCCAGATCCCATACAACATATATCATTGTGGTAGGTGTCGTTTGGTGAAAGCCGACAAATATCAAAGCATCTTATAGCTGCACTTCCTGATTATTATTTTCTTGGAGACCGTTTTTCATCAATATAAGCTTTTTCCTTTCCTAATAACAAGTTTATGATTTGAATTAACACTCAGAGTGTTTTGATGTAACATTCCTCGTATGAATTCTTTCACACTGTCATTTAAAACAAGATTTAGATTAGATTTTATAAAATGTGAATCATTTAAGAAAACAATTTGCAAAAATGGTTTCAAACGATCAATACGTTAACATTTAAAAAATATTTAAATCAAGAAATACTAGGGTGTAACAAAATAATAAAGGGAAAATGTGAATTAAACATCATTACATACACATTATATTTGAAACGTAACATCTTCTAAATATCAAAAGAACTAGACGTACCTTCAGTCTTTAACTAAGCCTCTTAGTCTAAACACGTGTCAAAATAATAGGTTAAGCTTGGAAACATAATGAGCATTACCAAGATCAAGCCTCTTAATGGTGTTGGATAAAGTCAGCTATGCAATCCCAAATTCAAACCTCTAAAAAATTCAAAACCCAAAAGAAGAATAAGTATTTATCATTTTGTTAAATTCAAACATTTAAAAGATTTTGATACATTAGGGATAAAAGCATTTCAAAGATAGGCATTGCTAGATATTATAAAACTTATCAATATTAAATCAATAAATTCAAGGGGATGCAATGTATATGCTTTAAGTCATTTCAAAGTCCATAACATCTCATACGTGAAGATGGGGAATAGTTTTATAAAGGGTAAAAGATAACATACTAAACATATGTAGGCTTCAAATTATATGAACATGTACTTATCACACATGAACCATATGGGGTTAGCTAGCCCCAAGTATAAGTAAGCTTTGTTTAGAATGCCATCACACACCAAGAATCATCAAAAGTTGGGCACCTAGGTCATAAGTGACCATACAAGTCTCAAACCCACCCTAAAATATATACATGATTATCATTAAAAATTAAATCAAACAAAAGGTTGTACCTATTTTAAAACTCGTTATAGAAAATCATTTCATGATGCAACATGTATTACATATAGTATACCATATAGTTTATATACATATGAATATAGTTTAAGAAAGTTCAATGATGTCAATATAGTAGGGGACATGTGTTCTCAGGTCATGAACTCACCTTAAAATGTAGCCCATCATTTAACAATCTCATCATGGTATAAACAGGAATGAAAACTATAAATCGTATATTATTATCCAACAAAATCCTCAAATTATAATAAGGGTCTGTGAATACCTATATATGTATAATTAAGAAAAATACCATAATTAATTAAATAGAATTACTTTATTGAGGTTCACATACACTTAATGACACTCATAAGACCCTTAAACTATCATACATGACCGTAGGGCGGCATTAGTGTAAGACCCGTTCCACCGAGTCGCGTGTCACACCCCGATCCTTGGCGGAATCGATCAAGGCGTGATATATTGTTCAAAGTCTCATGACAACTATGTTATAATATGATTAGATTCAATTAAGTACTAAGTAGGCAAACAAGATCCACAACATACAAATACAAATTCAAATACAAACAACATTTATTACATTAAATTTAAATAGTCTTGTGGGTTTCTAAGGTACACCCAACTTTTCATCAACTTCATTCTTCAAATCTGCATCATGGGTAAAAACAGGTCAACTACGAGAGTTGGCGAGTAATCTAGTTTTATTAAAGAAAATTGTGAGTTTGAAATATTTATAATTTGAAAGTTGTTTTCTTTGGAAATCGACAAGCAAGTATTATTAAGATAACGGTTTATAAATAAAAAATTGATTAACAAATGATAACAACAATAATAAGTCCTCACCCTATATATACATATATATATATGTATATATATATAGGATGGAGCATCTAATCATCATACACACTCAACCACGTGCAATCAATCACCTTAGCGTCCCAAGGCGGGGTGGTCAACCCAATAGCGCTATTATTGTCCATAACGTACCTCAAGAATACGGGCATAGTCATGGAGATTAGACTAAAAATGATAATGCACTACAAGTACATGTAGCGTAAACAAACAATAATTATACAAATAATGATTCAAGTATAAATGTCCCAACAATGTCTCAATTGTGTTAAAATAATAAAGTGAAGTTGGAACATATTAGAACCACATGATACACCCCAAAAGTATTGAAAATTATAAAATATGGGGTAGATTACTCACATTAGTCCAAACGGAATACGCGTGTTGTACGATAGACGGCTCTGGTCAAAACGACGTGGAACCTATTATAATTAATAGTTTTGGTTTAGGAACTACTAAACGGGAATGGAGTATTAATAAAAATAATTAGACACATATTCTTATATTAGATGAATTAACAATAATCAAATTTTGTTTTGAATATTAATGTATTCATAGGTTAGATGAATTTTAAATTGAATTAATTACTTTGCTTAATTAATTTATATTTTCACTTTAGGCAAGATTTTAATAATTTCTTATTAAAATAATAACTTGTCAAATTATAAGTGTTTACAGATTTTATATATTATAAACAATTATTTATATGAAATAATCATTAAAAAGGCATTTTTACATGCTTAGATATTTAGAAAATGGTTTTAAATACTAAACAGTAATGAAACATTCTGAAATTATCAGAAAATCATTATTTCATAAAATAGTAATTACTATAAAATTTGCATATTTTTCTTAACTGCTTTAGTATTTATTTAGTATTTTAATGATTAAACAACAACAAAATTTGGTAAAAATAACAAATGATTCCCATAAATTCTGGAAAAGTAACCATAGTTTTATAACATTATATTGAGCCTACTGTAAATGTTTTAGATATTTTTGACTATGGGAAGTATTTCTTATGTTTTTCATTATTAACTAAACAATAAAATCATAAATAATAGGACAATATTAAGATAAATTCATTAAACTTTTTATTTATGATTAAAATGTTATATAGTATATTCTGATAAGGTTTTATAATTTGTGGACATGTGTAGCTATTTATTATCAATTTAAACAATTAAATAATCATTAAATCAGGAAAAATAAGCAAACATTCTTAATAAAATCTGTATATTTTTTCATGGAGTCTTTAAAATGTTAATAAGGTGCCAAAAATATAAAATATAGTTTTTAACATACATAACTATATTTTGTAATTTATTTATCTAAAACAAAATAAAATACAAAATAAGCATCAAACAGTAATATAAATGCATGAAACTTTATAAATCCACTTTACGCAATATATGGGTTGTTCCAAAATATTCTCAGAATTTATTGACTGTAAAAAGTATTTTATGTGAATTATTGCCCTATTTTATGCAAATAATTATAGTAATTCAATAAAAATAAGTTATTTTCTGAAAATTTCCAGAACTTCTTATTTTATTGATGGGATCCTGAGAAAAATCAGGTTTATGCATAAAATGAGTTTTAGATAGTTTGGTGGATTTAATTTGTTTCATTCATGAATTTGAGACTTTTAACAACATACCTTGATGAATGCTTCAAGAGGGATGAAGATTTGAGTATATTGGAGTGTTTTTGGCTGAAATATGAAGATTTCTAAGAGGAATTTCGAGATTGAGAGTGAGAGAAATAATAGATATGGTTTGAGTGGTGATGAGAATAATGTGTTGGAAGAAAAATGAAAGGAAAGATGATGGGAGGTGTGAGTGGGAGACAATGGGAATAAACTTTTACTTTTGGTGGTCTTCATAATTCCCCACTAACACAAGCATCTTAAGAGTTTTATAAAATTTAATGTAGTGTTTATAAAAATAGAGTTTTATAAAAAATAGGTTATTATTTGATTATAACAATCTACTTTATTTGAAGTTTAATTATAGCATTCAAGTTTGATTTTTTTAATTTAATTAGAGCATCATACTTTGATTTGATTTTAATATGTTATCATAATTTAATTTGTTTATAGTTATAACGTTATACTATGCTATATTGCTATTAACGTCAATTTATATCGTAGTGTATGGGTTTTGATCCTATTAGCGTCAAGTAATCTTGAGTAGGGTTTATTAAATTTCCAATTGGGTTGGGTTGACCCGAATCCATTTTAGGCGGATGTCACAGTCTCCCCTACTTTAGGAAATTTCGTCCCGAAATTTAAGAAGAGAGTACCTTAAGAGAAAAGTTGCGGGTATTTGGTATGCATTTGATCCTCACGCTCCCATGTATACTCGGGTCCACGTGCTGACTGCCACCTGACCTTGACCAGGGGAATGCGACTTCTTTTGAGTTGCTTTTCCTTTCGGTCGGCAATTTCCAAGGGTTTCTCGATAAACTGCATTGTCTCGTCGATTTGGATATCCTCGAGAGGAACATGAAGGTTCTCGTCTGCTAAACACTTCTTGAGGTTGGCTATATGAAATACTAGGTGAACTTTATTAAGCTCTATTGATAGATCCAACTCGTAGGCTATTGGTCCGATCCTTTTCAGGATTTTGAACGGGCCTACATAGCGTGGTGCCAATTTACCCTTGCGTCCAAATCGAACCACACCTTTCCATGGGGACACTTTTAACATGACCATGTCACCCACGGTAAATTCAAGCGGTTTGCATCGCTTGTCGACGTAACTCTTTTGTCAGCTACAAGTTGCGAGAAGGTTATTTGCGAATCTGAGTGATTTTGTCGGTTGTTTCCTGGATAAGCTCAGGACCAATGATTGGAGAATCCACTGTTGCGCGAATCACGTGGGACTCGCCAATTTTGTGCCAGCAAATAGGAGATCGGCATTTACGGCCATACAATGCCTCAAATGGTGGCATCTTGATGCTAGAATGATAACTGTTATTATAGGAGAATTCCACCAACGGTAAATGAGAGTCCCAGTTTCCTCCGAAATCTAAGACACACGCCCTCAACATATCTTCGAGTGTTTGAATTGTCCTCTCCGATTGACCATCGGTTTGAGGATGATAGGCGGTACTGAGATCGAGGCGGGTTCCCATGGTTGCTTGAAGTGATTGCCAAAACCGAGAGAGAAATCTCCCATCACGATCTGAAATGATGCTGAGAGGGATGCCATGCCGACTAACTATCTCGTCGATGTAAATCCGAGCAAGTTGTTCGACCTTGAAATGTTCACGGATGGGAAGGAAATGAGCGGATTTGGTCAAACGGTCAATGATTACCCAAATGCTGTCGTGTCCCTTGGTGGTACGGGGAAGTTTGGTTACGAAATCCATGGCGATCGCTTCCCATTTCCACTCGGGGATTACCGGTTGGACCAATAGTCCAGAGGGTCGTTGATGTTCTGCTTTGACCCTGGAACATGTAAGACATTTGGCCACGAATAAAGCAATATCCTTTTTCATTCCCGACCACCAATAATTGGTTCTGAAGCCATGATACATCTTGTCAGCGCCAGGATGAATGGAATATCGAGTTTTATGGATTTCTTCCATCAGGAATGTACGAAGATTTTTGCGATCTGGGATCTAGATGCGATCTTGATAATAGAAAATACCATCAGATTTACTTTCCAACTCCCCATCAATTCCTGTAGGCATGTCATTTTCGGTAATTGTCGAGTGTTGGGCTCCTCGAATTCGGTCGCTGAGATTGGACAAGATAGGAGAACATATTAGATGAAATGCTTTGGCATGTTCTTTTAGGCTTAACGCGTCGGCTAGGACGTTTGCCTTGCCCGGATGATAGCGTATTTCACACTCGTAATCATTTAGGAGTTCGACCCATCGTGTTTGTCTCATATTGAGTTCCTTTTGATTAAGAATATGTTGCAAGCTCTTGTGGTCGATGAAAATTACGCATTTAGTACCGTAAAGGTAATGCCTCTAAATTTTAAGAGCAAAAACCACGGCACCGAGCTCTAAATCATGAGTCGTATAATTCCTTTCGTGGATTTTGAGTTGTCGCGATGTGTAAGCTATAACCTTTCCCCTTTGCATCAAAACACAACCTAGACCGAGATTGGAGGCATCACAGTATACCACGAAATCTTCGGATCCTTCAGGGAGTGTAAGAATCGGAGCGTCACACAATCTTTGTTTAAGGGTTTGGAAAGCGTCTTCCTGCTTGGGTCCCCAATCAAATGGAGTACCCTTGCAAGTGAGAGAAGTAAGCGGTAAAGCGATCTTTGAGAAATTTGAAATGAAACGCCGGTAATAGCCGGCTAAACCGAGGAATGACCGAATTTCCTTGGGGGTACGTGGGGCTTTCCAATTCTTGACTGCTTCAACTTTTGTGGGATCGACTAAAATACGCTTGTCACTTACAATATGACCGAGGAATTGTACCTCATTTAACCAAAACTCGCATTTCGAAAATTTGGCATAGAGCTGATTTCCTTGCAATGTTTGGAGAGTTAGGCGAAGGTGTCTTTCATGCTCTGCCTTTGTCTTGGAGTAAATGAGGATGTCATCAATAAAGACGATAAGAAAACGGTCAAGATAAGGTTTAAATACCCGATTCATCAAGTCCATGAATGCGGCAGGGGCATTTGTTAGGCCGAAAGGCATAACTGTGAACTCGTAATGACCATAGCGGGTTCGGAAAGCGGTTTTGGGGATGTCTTCTTCCCGTACTCGAAGTTGGTGATAACCCGAGCGGAGGTCAATTTTTGAGAAGCATGAAGCTCCTTGAAGCTGATCAAAAAGGTCGTCGATTCGAGGTAACGGATATCGGTTCTTGATGGTTAATTTATTTAACTCCCGATAATCGATACACATTCGAAACGAACCATCTTTCTTTTTGATGAAGAGAAGCGGGGCTCCCCAGGGTGAAGTACTAGGGGGGATAAATCCCTTATCGGTTAATTCTTGGAGCTGACTTGCCAATTCTTGCATCTCGGTTGGAGCCAACCGATATGGAGACTTGGCTATGGGAGCAGCCTCTGGAACGAGATCGATGCGGAACTCTAGCTCACGTACTGGAGGGAGTCCAGATACGTCATCAGGAAAGATGTCGGGAAAGTCTCGTACAATCGGAATATCTTCGATCTTCTTTTCTTTGACCTTTGTTTCCACCACATGGGCTAAGAAAGCCATGTATTCTTTACGTAGATATGATCGAGCTTGAGTACATGACATAAGACTAAGCTTTTTTGAATGAGTCTCGCCATAAATACGAAGACTTTGACCGTCGGCAAGATGAATACGAATAAACTTCTCGTCACATACTGTTTCGGCATGGTTTTAGGATAGCCAATCCATTCCCACGATGATGTCGAAGCTACCAAGTTCCATAGGAACTAAATTGACGGAAAATTTATGACCGCAAAAATCGAAAGTGCAATCTTGGATGACTGCATTGATTGAAATGTATTTTCCATTGGTAACTTCTACGGTAAAGTGTTCATCAAGAATCGTGCGAGGTGTGTGAAGTATGGGTTCAAATTCCAAAGACACAAAACTTTTATCAGCACCTGAATCAAAAGTACTGACGCGTAGCAGTCATTTATGAGAAACGTACCATTTACGACCTTGTTATCGGTCTGTGCTTGGGTTGCGGTAATGACAAATGCTCGGCTTTGGGAGCTGGAACCTGCATTGTTGGATTTGCCTGGGCTTGAGTGTTAATGATATTGACAAGCCTAGGACACACGTTTCTGAAATGGGTGGGGTCACCACAGTTGAAGCATGTTCCAGTTGGATACCGGGTTTGTGTTTGCTGATTTGAGGGTAGAGCGAATGGTCGCTGAGTTTTTGGTGCACGGCATGTGTCCGCCAAGTGGCCATAGCGACCACAAGTCGTACAAAGGCGACACGGGCTGGTGGACATATGGTGATAATTACAATGGTTACAGAGGGGGTCGTAATGCCATCTATGAGAAACACGCATATGGACTTGTGAGTTATTTGTAAATTAATTATGGAAATTAAGCTTGTAGACATTGTTGGGTAAAATGATTGTAAAACACTTGTTGGGCCATGGTTAGGAGTGTTGGGCACCTTTTGGGCTTTCCATGGGTACTAAATGTGAAGCATGTAGCAATTGCGTGGGCCCCCACAATACTAAGTTTTCACATGTTTTTCCCACTTCAAGGCCCATTAGGGAACTTAATAGTCCAATGAGTTGGCCATTTTGGAGTGTATCCTTTCGGATACGTTTGATAAGGTCGGGTAGTTTGATGGCTCAAAAATAATGTGAATGACACACTTTGGCCTATAGGTTTGGGAACTCTCGCCTTTGGTCCCCAGGTAAGCAAACTGGTCCCTCGGTTGATTGGGATGTATACGAATGCTTACCTAGTCAGGACTTTCGGGCTACCGGCACCTCCCCCTTCCAGTTACTACGCGTCCATTACTTTGATCCTACCCAACTAGAGTGGATGACTTTTAATTTCCTATGAGCTCTAAGGAATATATATGTATATAAATTTTTATTTTGAAACCATTTGAGTATGTGAGTGATTTTAAGAGAAAGAGGAGAAAATTCATAAGTGTATGCACACATATAAGTGTCGGGAATAATACGTAAGCACATAAGGGAGCAATTAGCACACAAAGGTATTCCTAGGATTTTCTAAGTGCGAGTTGCAAGCAGTTGTGTGTGCATTCTATAAACTAGCATACAAGAGGACCCTAGAGTCTATAGACTAGGTCAAGGCAATTAACCTAATTCCCTATAGTCAAGGGCTCTGATACCAATCTGTCACACCCCGATCCTTGGCGGAATCGATCAAGGCATGATATATTGTTCAAAGTCTCATGACAACTATGTTATAATATATGATTAGATTCAATTAAGTACTAAGTAGGCAAACAAGATCCACAACATACAAATACAAATTCAAATACAAACAACATTTATTACATTAAATTTAAATAGTCTTGTGGGTTTCTAAGGTACACCCTACTTTTCATCAACTTCATTCTTCAAATCTGCATCATGGGAAAAACAGGTCAACTACGAGAGTTGGCGAGTAATCTAGTTTTATTAAAGAAAATTGTGAGTTTGAAATATTTATAATTTGAAAGTTGTTTTCTTTGGAAATCGACAAGCAAGTATTATTGAGATAACGGTTTATAAATAAAAAATTGATTAACAAATGATAACAACAACAATAAGTCCTCACCCTATATATACATATATATGTATATATATAGGATGGAGCATCTAATCATCATACACACTCAACCACGTGCAATCAATCACCTTAGCGTCCCAAGGCGGGGTGGTCAACCCAATAGCGCTATTATTGTCCATAACGTACCTCAAGAATACGGGCATAGTCATGGAGATTAGACTAAAAATGATAATGCACTACAAGTACATGTAGCGTAAACAAACAATAATTATATAAATAATGATTCAAGTATAAATGTCCCAACAATGTCTCAATTGTGTTAAAATAATAAAGTGAAGTTGGAACATATTAGAACCACATGATACACCCCAAAAGTATTGAAAATTATAAAATATGGGGTAGATTACTCACATTAGTCCAAACGGAATACGCGTGTTGTACGATAGACGGCTCTGGTCAAAACGACGTGGAACCTATTATAATTAATAGTTTTGGTTTAGGAACTACTAAACGGGAATGGAGTATTAATAAAAATAATTAGACACATATTCTTATATTAGATGAATTAACAATAATCAAATTTTGTTTTGAATATTAATGTATTCATAGGTTAGATGAATTTTAAATTGAATTAATTACTTTGCTTAATTAATTTATATTTTCACTTTAGGCAAGATTTTAATAATTTCTTATTAAAATAATAACTTGTCAAATTATAAGTGTTTACAGATTTTATATATTATAAACAATTATTTATATGAAATAATCATTAAAAAGGCATTTTTACATGCTTAGATATTTAGAAAATGGTTTTAAATACTAAACAGTAATGAAACATTCTGAAATTATCAGAAAATCATTATTTCATAAAATAGTAATTACTATAAAATTTGCATATTTTTCTTAACTGCTTTAGTATTTATTTAGTATTTTAATGATTAAACAACAACAAAATTTGGGAAAAATAACAAATGATTCCCAAAAATTCTGGAAAAATAACCATAGTTTTCTAACATTATATTGAGCCTACTGTAAATGTTTTGGATATTTTTGACTAAGGGAAGTATTTCTTATGTTTTTCATTATTAACTAATCAATAAAATCATAAATAATAGGAAAATATTAAGATAAATTGATTAAACTTTTTATTTATGATTAACATGTTATATAGTATATTCTGATAAGGTTTTATAATTTGTGGACATGTGTAGCTATTTATTATCAATTTAAACCATTAAATAATCATTAAATCAGGAAAAATAAGCAAACATTATTAATAAAATCTGTAAGTTTTTTCATGGAGTCTTTAAAATGTTAATAAGGTGCGAAAAATATAAAATCTAGTTTTTAACATACATAACTATATTTTGTAATTTATTTATCTAAAACAAAATAAAATACAAAATAAGCATCAAACAGTAATATAAATGCATGAAACTTTATAAATCCACTTTACGCAATATATGGGTTGTTCCAAAATATTCTCATAATTTATTGACAGCAAAAAGTATTTTATGTGAATTATTGCCCTATTTTATGCAAATAATTATAGTAATTCAATAAAAATAAGTTATTTTCTGAAAATTTCCAGAACTTCTTATTTTATTGATGGGATCCTGAGAAAAATCAGGTTTATGCATAAAATGAGTTTTAGATAGATTGGTGGATTTAATTTGTTTCATTCATGAATTTGAGACTTTTAACAACATACCTTGATGAATGCTTCAAGAGGGATGAAGATTTGAGTATATTGGAGTGTTCTTGGCTGAAATATGAAGATTTCTAAGAGGAATTTCGAGATTGAGAGTGAGAGAAAGAATAGATATGGTTTGAGTGGTGATGAGAATAATGTGTTGGAAGAAAAATGAAAGGAAAGATGATGGGAGGTGTGAGTGGGAGACAATGGGAATAAACTTTTACTTTTGGTGGTCTTCATAATTCCCCACTAACACAAGCATCTTAAGAGTTTTATAAAATTTAATGTAGTGTTTATAAAAATAGAGTTTTATAAAAAATAGGTTATTATTTGATTATAACAATCTACTTTGATTTGAAGTTTAATTATAGCATTCAAGTTTGATTTTTTTAATTTAATTAGAGCATCATACTTTGATTTGATTTTAATATGATATCATAATTTAATTTGTTTATAGTTATAACGTTATACTATGCTATATTGCTATTAACGTCAATTTATATCGTAGTGTATGGGTTTTGATCCTATTAGCGTCAAGTAATCTTGAATAGGGTTTATTAAATTTCCAATTGGGTTGGATTGACCCGAATCCATTTTAGGTGGATGTCACATCGCGGCCCGGACTAAACCGCGGCGCGGCTTTAGGAAGAATCTGGAATCGCGAAGGACTTGTACGCGCGGCGCGGTTCGGAAGAACCCGCGGCGCGGTGCGCCGCTAAAATGAAAAACCTTAATTCAGATTTAAACGCCTATATAAAGGGTTCCAGCCCTAGGGTTCGTGTTTTTGGGAAATTTCTAGAGTGGAGTCGACTGATTTCAGCAGAGGCTCTTTGGTTCCAAGGCTTTGAGGCTTTGAAGGAAGAGATACAACGTGGGGAAAGGCTTGTAGTCGATCGGGTGCATTCCTCTGTTCTCCAGAAGCGAGGTAAGAGGATCTACCTTCTGATATTTCATTTTATCTCGTATTAAGGTGTTATCCCTTGGCTAGTAGTCTTAGATGACTTGTAACACTTAGGGTTTTGACCAAGGACATGCATGGACTTGCATGTCCATAAGGAAGTTATCTTACGGTAGTTTCTGATCCCAGGAAGGGTATGGAGTGAAACCCTAGCCGATGACTGAACTGATTTAGGGCTTATAAGACTTTGGATTAATACGAGTCAGCGGCACGGACAGGCTATGTCAGCGACGCGGGTTCGGCTAAGCCCCGTAGCTATGCAGAGATAGCCGCGACGCGTAGGGTAAGAAGCCACGCCGCGGCGAGCGGTTGTTTGACCCAAAAGCTTAGTTTCGACCAGTTTTGGTTACCAAACGTGGGGACTGACCTTTAGGCAAGTCTATAGAAGTTTAGTCAATGCTTGACATGTTGTGTATGTGAGATATAGGTGTGTGGACGAGCTAAGTGGGGATATTAAAGTATATCTGTGCGGTTTCGAATCAGGTGAGTATCCTCACCTTACTATATGATGTTGCGTGTTAGGCATCTTGTATGCTATTTACAGTTATATGATTTGCTCTATATCTGTGGTTATTTGTTGTTGGGCTCAGTACTGATGCGTGTCCCCTCGTAGCTGTTGTATGGCGAGTTGGACTATTGCATTGTCCCATAGCTGTTGTATGATGGGCTGGGCCATAACCGGGAACCCATAGCTGTTGTATGATAGGTAGAACCTTCCCGTGTCCATAGGTGTTGTATGATGGACGTCCGTAGCTGTTGTATGGCGGGTAGGGTCGGGTCGTTCTCGAGGACGGGTTGTTTAATATGTGGGCATGTATTGTAATTTGTGGACTCACTAAGCTTTAAGCTTACCCGTTGATTTTATAACATTTCAGGTATTTCAAATGACAAAGGGAAGGGCAAGGCTTGACGGCAGCGCAACGCATACAAGAGATTTATTTTAATGAACTATGTTATGATTTTCAAATGTTTCCGCTGTTGGTTTAATAAATATGTCGAACCATTTTACTTTTTGGAATAAATATTTTGGAACCTTGGTAATAAATGAAATTTTATAATTTTTGAAATTGGGGCGTTACAATTAGGAGCACCAAAACAACCATGAAATTTAATATAGACAAAAATACACTTTTTAGGACACTAGATAAAATTACCCGATCCTGATAAATGTGAAGAATTGCACAAAATCAAGAAAAACTCCCAAAACTAACATCCTACTTGGCTTAATCAGATTCTAACACTTCCAACACCAATTCCAATAATTTCGAATACTTGCAATATGTTCAAAAATATAATTAAACATGAAATAAAATTACTATATCATTGTAACGCCCCAACTTTTACAAACCGTTTATATTAAATAAAAGCATATTTTACAAAATACGGTTTAACAAAAACCATTGTATTTGTTTAAATACAACAAGGGGTGTTATAAACACATATCAACAACCATAAAGTTTAAGAAAAAGGATTTAATCAATACCAATACATGATAGCTGTATCCAGCTCCACTCTTTCACACTCTAGGACTTATTGCACAACTCCAAACTATCTTACACCTTTGTACCTGAACCTGGAATACATGGCATAAAAATAGAATACATAAGACAAAAATGTCTCGTGAGCTACATGAGTTTTAGACTCAAAAATTTAATCTCTTTTCCAAGTTTTTATAAAAATTTATAACATAAGCATTTACCAAAACTTTATAGTATTAACATACTATAACTCTCTTCTTTTCAAAATCATTTCATATAATACTTTGCAAAATTAACTTCTTTCATACTTACTTTGACTGGTTTTATAAACTTGCTGGATTTTTATACTTAGGGCTTTAATCACCATAAGCGATACCCCAAGTCTCTACAGCTAGAAAGAACGGATCAATCCTCACAGTAGAAGTTGCTTAGGCAATCTACTTCGCGAAGGGGTTTTCCCCAGTAGACTCCTTACCTAACCCGGGTAGGTGGAACATAGTTCCCTTACTAACATTGCTAGCTATAATACCAGTCATATATAAAAAAAATACTTTCTGCATACTGAAACATTACTTGTACAGATAATGGCTAAATGCCAAGCTTTTGACTTAAACATGCTTTTACCATAATCTAGGCTATTGCCAAAATCATACTTTCAAATATAACAGTGTACTTTCCATATAGCTAGAAAATATCATTCTTGCAAATATTTTCACACATAAAAATATTATATGAAATCTGAAAAATACTTACTTGCCATGTATCCCAAAATGGGTAAAAATACTACATGTACCCACCTTATAATTCTTGAAAAGTCGATTAGACGTTCCTTGGTTCTTTACCCTTTCGATGATGCTCACTTACTTGACTTGCACCTATATGTAATATATCATACATTAATTTATGTTCTAATTGACTCTATAACTTATTAGAGTCCTTATTATACCATTAAAGGTCAAAACAAGTGTATAACTTTTGAATGACCAACTTTAGTTAAACCGTACTTTATACGTATTTTACTACAGTACCCTCGGAGGGTCGTATTTTGATTCCGACAATTTTTCATGAAGTTTTGGGCCATAATAGACCTATGTTTAAAATTTGGGGTCAAACGGACAAGTATTGGACAAAATCTCAAAACTCAAAATCACTTGGCAGGAGACTCAATGCAGAAACTGCATCGCCGCCACGCGTCGCGATGGGGTCCAGGTCGCGTCGCGACCCCTGAGTGCAGTGTCTTATTTGACGATTTTTCAAACTACAGTTGCATTAGGTCCTTACATTAAGTTCTTAATACATGACTTAATCGTCTTAGCGTCACTTCTAGGCCCTAATAACAACTTCCTCATGCATTTAAACATCTATTCCTTCATTTTTGTAACGCCAAAACATGTTTATTTATGTAATTATTATAAAAAGGGCAAAATGGTCATTTTACCTTAGAAGGGTAATTTGGTCTTTTGGACAAAAAAGGACTTGTTTTGTAATAATATTTTGAGTCTTGGACTTAAAATGTTATAAAAACTGAATTTGTGTCATAAATTGTGTAAATTGTGGCAAAAGTCCTAAAAATGCAACTTCAAGGACCAAAATGCAATTCTTGGAGGTATAAAAGGGAACACTTGTGCAGATTTTTAGCACTTACGGGAGAAGTTCTAGGTGCGATTTCTGCAGAGGATTTGAAGAAGTTTTGGAAGATTGAAGCTTGTAACTTGATTATTGGCTTCAAAGGGTAGAATTGGAAACTTGAAAGGTTAGTATTCCAAGTTCTTGTTGGTTTGTTCTTGATGAGTTTGTAGAACTCAAAAACTGCATTTGCAGTTATAATTGTGTGATTAAAATGGTTAGATACTTCCATTAAGTCATAATAATAAGGGCTTAATTCAAGAAAATGGAAGTAGATTGTTATTTTGGATGAATTTGAAGTTTTGGGGTTGTTAGAACTAAGAACCCTAATTCTTCATATGATTGATTGAGTGTGTTTTGAGGGTTAAAAACCTTGTTAAAATGTAAGGTTTTAGCCTAGGAACAAACCCCAAACGATTAAGAACAGAAATAAGGACTTAATGGACCAAAACTGCAAGCTACAGTGCACAAATCGCGACTGCCCAGGAGGCTGCACTGGCGCAGGGCGCAGTGCGCCTCCAAGGCAGGGGCCAGGCAGGGGATCAAAAATGCTAACTCTTGTTTGGCTTGTCCGATTTAGCTCAAACTTGAACCGTAGGCTCGTTATAGTCTGAAAAGTTTGGGAAAATTTTTATATTGAGTTTTCGACTCCTCGGGGGCACTGTAGATCGATTCAAATGCCTCGGTGAATAGTAAAATTCATAAAAAGTTAGTAAACGGGAAGTTTATTAACTAGACATTGTTTATAATGATATTGTATTGAACTCTATTGCATTAGAGTTAATTGGAATGGTTATTAACCTATAATCATTTTGATAATAAATGGAATTATAGGCACGGGACAAAATCCTACGGATTTCATTTCAAGGCAAGGAACAACAAACGCTAGTTGTAGCAAACTTTCAGGTGAGTAATCTCACTATTATCCGGTGTGATATTTGTTAAAAGAGCAGCTGCAGATGGAAATGATTTTGGGGACAAATTTTGACAGATTATATGATTTGAGATAAGGCAAGACCAGATAAGCCGTGAGTCTGTTATAGACAAGAACGGAGCTGTGAGTCAATATATCTATGTAAACTGTAATATGACAAGACCAGATAAGCCGTGAGTCTGTTATAGACAAGAACGGAGCTGTGAGTCAAACTTATATAGACAAGACCGGATAAGCCGTGAGTCTAGGCAACAGCGGGCTAACCCGTGAGCCAAGGCAACAGCGGGCTAACCCGTGAGCCATATCTGATTTTGTATTGCATGATAATACATATTTGATTTTGTATAGAGAATTTCATTCTTGTACATGTTATTCTTGATTTGATTACTCATTGGGCTTTATAGCTCACCGTTTATTTGATATGTCCTTACAGGTGAGCGTGATCCCGCCAAGGGAAAGGATAAAGTCCGTGACTGAGGACTTAGTATTTGAAGTAACGACCCGGCTTGAAGAATGTATAATATTTTATGTATTGTACTTCGTGATACTCTTGTACTCGTATTGTATTAACTAATACCCCTACTTATGTTTTAAATTGTAAAATATTTGGTTTGAAAAAAATAAAAATTTTTGGGGTGTTTTTGGTTAATAAGTCGGGTGTTACAAGTTGGTATCAGAGCCGTGGTTTAAGTGAACTAGGTGTCTTAGACTAGATTCCTGGACTTAAACCTTGAGAGAAGAACAGATAAATGGACTGTTAGATATATATATAAGTTTGTTATTATATATGTAATCTAACGGTTTGCTGAAATTTTGAAGTATGAGAAATACACGAAATAATCCCACTGGTACGAATTCGCGTGGAACTGCAAGAAGTGGACCAGCTCGGTCACGCGGCTCTGTTGGGCGAAGAGCACCAGCACGGGAACCGGTGGGAGAAAATCCACCTGATATACGAGCTATTGTGGAAGAAGTGGTTAGGCAGATAATGCCTACGTTAACAAATAATCCCAACCCGAGTGGCAATCCTAATCCGAGTGCCAATCCTAATCCTATTGAAGAGGCTGCAAAAAGCGTTCATGACAGGCAGCCGGAAGATGAAAGCCAGGGAGAAAGTCGTGCCCGGGCTGTCAAAGAAACTCAAGGTGGGGAAGCCTCGATAAGGAAAGTTGGGTGTACGTATAAAGCCTTCCTTGGTTGTAAACCAAAGGAATTCTCGGGGACAGATGATCCAGTTAAAGCTATGGAATGGATCATGCATATTGAGAAGGTGTTCCGAGTAAGTAAATGTGCGGATGATGATAAAGTAGAATTTGCCACGAACCAACTCACCAGCGGTGCACTACACTGGTGGCAGATTTACTACAAGTCTTTGAATCTTGATCCAACCGAATCAGTACCGTGGGAACAGTTCAAGAATAAGTTCAATGAAGAATATTGTTCTGAAGTAGCAATAAAGCAATTAGAGGATGAATTCCTGCATCTGGAACAGGGTTCCCGATCTGTTCAGGAATATACTCTTAACTTTCTGGAGAAAGCTAGGTTTGCGGAACACCACATCTATACTGAAAAGAGAAAGATCGATAAGTATGTCTGGGGGTTAACGACCCGAATCAGGGAAATCGTACAACCGCTGAAACTACCCACTTTCCGGCAAGTCGTGGATCGAGCCACGGAAAGAGAAACATAATTGAAGCGACAAGAAGACGAAAAGAAAGTCTTGGAAACGAAACGAAAGGCGGAAGACCAAGGTTGGACGCCTCAGAAAAAGTCGCAACAATCCGGGTCTAGGGGAAAAGGCCAGAAAGATGAAGGCAAGTGGTGTGAAAAATGCAGAAAAAGGCACACAGGCAGTTGTCGAAGCGATACTGGGTCAGTTAGCTGCCGAAATTGTGGAAAAACGGGTCATCTTACACGGGACTGTCGGGCGGACCGTAGATGTTTCCAATGCGGGGCTACAGATCATCTTCGCCTGAATTGTCCCCAACTGAAATCTGGTGTATACAGTGAAAGACCCAGGGGATGATCAAGTGGGAAAGAAAGAAGAACCGAAGAACAGGGGACGACCGGTGGCCTCGCGAGCTTTCCAGATGATTGTGGAGGAAGCCCGCGAGAAGACAGATGTGGTTACAAGTATTTTTACTCTCAATACCATACCTGTATATGTTATATTTGATCCAGGGGCTACACACTGTTTTGTGTCGGAGTCCTTATTGTCCCGTCTGAATGTACCGTTAACCCCAATGGGTGAAAGCTTAGAAGTGGCTATAGCGGACGGCCGATATGTTTGTGTTTCTGAACATCTCGAAGGTTGTCAGCTTAAAATCTACGGGACCGTTTTCCCTATAGATTTGAAGCCGATGACTACCAATGAATTTGGTGTGATTGTGGGGATGGATTGGTTAGCAACGAACTATGCTAATATGGATTGTAGAAATAAAAACATCACAGTATTATCACCGGATGGGGAATGGATAAAGATTCAGGGTGAACGACCTCGGTTGAGGATGCCAGTTATCTCCTTTGCTCAAGACCGAAGCTGTATCAGTAAAGGAGGGATTTCTTATTTGGCTTATGTAACGGTGGCTCAACCAATTAAAGTGGGGGTAGCGAATGTGAATGTGGTGAACGAGTTCCCAGATGTGTTTCCAGATGAACTTCCAGGGTTGCCACCAGATCGACAGGTTGAGTTCACGATTGAACTGATTCCGGGAGCTGCACCTGTTGCCCGAGCTCCATACCGTTTAGCACCTTCAGAGATGGTGGAACTGCGGAAGCAACTGGAAGAATTGTTAGACAGGGGTTTCATCAGACCGAGTACATCGCCTTGGGGAGCCCCTATCCTGTTTGTCAAGAAGAAAGATGGGTAGATGCGCATGTGTATTGACAATCGGGAATTAAACAAGATCACAGTAAAGAACAAGTACCCGCTACCCAGAATCGACGACTTGTTTGATCAGCTACTAGGCGCGTCCTACTTTTCCAAGATTGACCTGAGGTCAGGTTACCATCAGCTGAAGATAAGAGAATCTGACATTCCGAAGACAGCTTTCCGAACGCGATACGGTCATTATGAGTTTTTGGTGATGCCTTTTGGATTAACCAATGCTCCAGCCGTATTCATGGATCTTATGAGCCGGGTGTGTCGACCGTTCCTTGATACCTCGGTGATAGTGTTTATTGATGACATCTTGGTGTATTCGCGAAGCCAAGCCGAACATGAAGTGCACCTGCGACAAGTGTTGGAGTTGCTTCGCCGGGAGAAGTTGTATGCAAAATTCTCCAAGTGTGAATTTTGGCTAAGAGAAGTCCAATTTCTTGGCCATGTAATTAATGCCGAAGGAGTGAAAGTTGATCCAGCAAAGATTGAGGCCGTGATGAAATGGGAACCGGCTCGAAGTCCAACTGAAGTAAGAAGTTTTCTTGGTTTGGCAGGCTATTACAGAAGATTTGTCGAGAATTTTTCCTCGATAGCTGTCCCGTTGACCAAGTTGACCAAGAAAGGTGAAAAGTTCACATGGGCCGAAAAGCAACAAGAGGCATTCCAGAAGCTGAAACAAGCTTTATGTGAAGCACCGGTGTTAACACTACCGTAAAGCGGAGAAGAATATGTGATCTACAGCGATGCTTCAAGAATCGGCCTTGGATGTGTGCTAATGCAGAAGGGTCGAGTCATAGCCTATGCGTCCCGCCAATTAAAAGATGCCGAAAAGAAGTATCCAATTCATGATCTGGAATTAGCTGCGGTGGTTCTAGCATTGAAGTTATGGAGGCATTATTTATACGGTGTAAAGTTTGTTATTTACACTGATCATAAGAGCTTGAAGTACCTCTTCGATCAAAAAGAGCTTAATATGAGACAGCAAAGGTGGATGGATTTACTGAAAGACTTTGATTGTGAAATTCAGTACCACCCTGGCAAGGCGAACGTGGTGGCGGATGCTCTAAGCCGAAAAGAAGCTCCTCTGAAAATTACATCAGCGTGTATGGGTATAGCAAACCGGTTACCGGAATTGATTCGTTCGGCACAAGAAGAAGCATGTAATCCAGAGAATGTAAAAAGTGAAAGAATGGTTGGATATTTAAAGCATCTGGAAGAAAATGCTCGGAAATTGAAGACCTTTAGAGGCCGTATATGGGTCCCGAAACAAGGAGAAGTACGAAATTTGCTTCTAGAAGATAGCCATTTTAGTCGATATGCAGTTCATCCGGGCAGTACCAAGATGTATCGGACGTTAAAACCGATGTATTGGTGGCCTGGAATGAAGAGGGACATTGGAAGATTTGTGGAAAGATGCTTGACTTGTCTACAAGTTAAGTCGAACCATCAGAAACCGTACGGGGAAATACAACCATTGCCGGTTCCAGAGAAGAAGTGGGATCATATTAGTATGGATTTTGTAACAAAGTTGCCGCGGACACCGCGAGGTTATGATTCTATATGGGTGATTGTTGATCGATTGACCAAATCGGCACAATTTATACCATATAAAGAAAAGTACAGAGTAGATCAACTGGCGAAAATCTACATAGATGAGGTGCATGGATTCCCAGCATCGATTGTATCCGACCGAGACAGTAGGTTTACTTCTCATTTTTGGCAGAGTCTTCAAAAGCAACTGGGTACAAAAGTACTTGTGAGTACCGCATATCACCCGCAGACCGATGGTCAGAGTGAAAGAACAATCCAGACTTTGGAAGACATGTTGAGAACTTGTGTCATAGATTTCGGTGGAAGCTGGGAAGATCATTTGCCTTTAGTGGAATTCGCGTACAATAACAGCTATCATTCCAGCATTCAGATGGCCCCGTATGAAGCCTTGTATGGAGCACCGTGTCGTACTCCGACCTGCTGGACTGAAGTTGGGGAAAAGCCGTTGGCTGGACCCGAAATTGTAGCACAGACTGAAGAAAAGATCAAACTGATACGCGAAAATTTGAAGGTAGCTCAGAATAGACAGAAACAATATGCGGACAAACGGGTGAAACCGATAGAATTCCAAGTAGGAGATATGGTAATGCTCAAAGTATCCCCTTGGAAAGGCTTAATTCGTTTTGGGAAGAAAGGGAAGTTGAGTCCTCGCTTCATTGGACCTTTCCGTGTATCCTAAAGAGTTGGAGCCGTGGCGTATAGATTGGAGTTACCTGATGAACTTCAGGGTATACATGATGTATTTCATGTGTCCCATTTGAGGAAAACTTTGTTTGATAAGTCTCAACATATACCTCTTGCTGAAATTGAGGTGGATGAAAAGTTAAGATATCCGGAACAACCCGAGCGGGTGTTAGACCGCAAGGTAAGACAGCTGCTAAATAAGAAGATCAGCATGGTGAAAGTACTTTGGCGTCATCACAAAGGTTCCGACATGACGTGGGAGACCGAAAGTGAAATGAGGGAGAAATACCCTCAACTTTTTGTATGATTTCGGGGACGAAATCTCTTAAAGGAGGGGAGAATTTGTAACGCCAAAACATGTTTATTTATGTAATTATTATAAAAAGGGCAAAATGGTCATTTTACCTTAGAAGGGTAATTTGGTCTTTTGGACAGAAAAGGACTTGTTTTGTAATAATATTTTGAGTCTTGGATTTAAAATGTTATAAAAACTGAATTTGTGTCATAAATTGTGTAAATTGTGGCAAAAGTCCTAAAAATGCAACTTCAAGGACCAAAATGCAATTCTTGGAGGTATAAAAGGGAACACTTGTGCAGATTTTTAGCACTTACGGGAGAAGTTCTAGGTGCGATTTCTATAGAGGATTTGAAGAAGTTTTGGAAGATTGAAGCTTGTAACTTGATTATTGGCTTCAAAGGGTAGAATTCGAAACTTGAAAGGTTAGTATTCCAAGTTCTTGTTGGTTTGTTCTTGATGAGTTTGTAGAACTCAAAAACTGCATTTGCAGTTATAATTGTGTGATTAAAATGGTTAGATACTTCCATTAAGTCATAATAATAAGGGCTTAATTCAAGAAAATGGAAGTAGATTGTTATTTTGGATGAATTTGAAGTTTTGGGGTTGTTAGAACTAAGAACCCTAATTCTTCATATGATTGATTGAGTGTGTTTTGAGGGTTAAAAACCTTGTTAAAATGTAAGGTTTTAGCCTAGGAACAAACCCCAAACGATTAAGAACAAAAATAAGGACTTAATGGACCAAAACTGCAAGCTACAGTGCACAAATCGCGACTGCCCAGGAGGCTGCACTGGCGCAGGGCGCAGTGCGCCTCCAAGGCAGGGGCCAGGCAGGGGATCAAAAATGCTAACTCTTGTTTGGCTTGTCCGATTTAGCTCAAACTTGAACCGTAGGCTCGTTATAGTCTGAAAAGTTTGGGAAAATTTTTATATTGAGTTTTCGACCCCTCGGGGGCACTGTAGATCGATTCGAATGCCTCGGTGAATAGTAAAATTCATAAAAAGTTAGTAAACGGGAAGTTTATTAACTAGACATTGTTTATAATGATATTGTATTGAACTCTATTGCATTAGAGTTAATTGGAATGGTTATTAACCTATAATCATTTTGATAATAAATGGAATTATAGGCACGGGACAAAATCCTACGGATTTCATTTCAAGGCAAGGAACAACAAACGCTAGTTGTAGCAAACTTTCAGGTGAGTAATCTCACTATTATCCGGTGTGATATTTGTTAAAAGAGCAGCTGCAGATGGAAATGATTTTGGGGACAAATTTTGACAGATTATATGATTTGAGATAAGACAAGACCAGATAAGCCGTGAGTCTGTTATAGACAAGAACGGAGCTGTGAGTCAATATATCTATGTAAACTGTAATATGACAAGACCAGATAAGCCGTGAGTCTGTTATAGACAAGAACGGAGCTGTGAGTCAAACTTATATAGACAAGACCGGATAAGCCGTGAGTCTAGGAAACAGCGGGCTAACCCGTGAGCCAAGGCAACAGCGGGCTAACCCGTGAGCCATATCTGATTTTGTATTGCATGATAATACATATTTGATTTTGTATAGAGAATTTCATTCTTATACATGTTATTCTTGATTTGATTACTCATTGGGCTTTATAGCTCACCGTTTATTTGATATGTCCTTACAGGTGAGCGTGATCCCGCCAAGGGAAAGGATAAAGTCCGTGACTGAGGACTTAGTATTTGAAGTAACGACCCGGCTTGAAGAATGTATAATATTTTATGTATTGTACTTCGTGATACTCTTGTACTCGTATTGTATTAACTAATACCCCTACTTATGTTTTAAATTGTAAAATATTTGGTTTGAAAAAAATAAAAATTTTTGGGGTGTTTTTGGTTAATAAGTCGGGTGTTACAATTTTTACATAAAATCATCCGAAACACCCATTTACCCATTTTCACTCAAAAACTCATTTTATGGTATTTTCAAAGGAGGAACTGATTTCTTCCACCATTTAAGTTACCTTGAGCTTACTAAATCATTTAAAACCAGTTTTGAATTCATAAACCCATTTCTAGGGTTCTTGAGCTCAAAATCTATTTCTATAGATTTAACCACAATTCATGGTTAGAAATCCACTCCTTGTGTTGATTTGAGCTAGATAAGGTATATGAATTCGTTGATTTAACCTCATCCTCAAAATCAGAAATTGGATTTTACAGATTCTTCAACAAGACTTGAAGAACGAAGCTAGGGTTTTTGATGTCTTACCTTGGAAGCTTGGAATTACCAATTCCAATGTTGGTTCTTCACTTCCTTTGCTTCCAATTCTCGTGAATTCCAGAAATCGATTCATCAAGCTCTCTATGTAAACTGCATTTGCAGTTATAATTGTGTGATTAAAATGGTTAGATACTTCCATTAAGTCATAATAATAAGGGCTTAATTCAAGAAAATGGAAGTAGATTGTTATTTTGGATGAATTTGAAGTTTTGGGGTTGTTAGAACTAAGAACCCTAATTCTTCATATGATTGATTGAGTGTGTTTTGAGGGTTAAAAACCTTGTTAAAATGTAAGGTTTTAGCCTAGGAACAAACCCCAAACGATTAAGAACAAAAATAAGGACTTAATGGACCAAAACTGCAAGCTACAGTGCACAAATCGCGACTGCCCAGGAGGCTGCACTGGCGCAGGGCGCAGTGCGCCCTATTCTAGGCGCAGTGCGCCTCCAAGGCAGGGGCCAGGCAGGGGATCAAAAATGCTAACTCTTGTTTGGCTTGTCCGATTTAGCTCAAACTTGAACCGTAGGCTCGTTATAGTCTGAAAAGTTTGGGAAAATTTTTATATTGAGTTTTCAACCCCTCGGGGGCACTGTAGATCGATTCGAATGCCTCGGTGAATAGTAAAATTCATAAAAAGTTAGTAAACGGGAAGTTTATTAACTAGACATTGTTTATAATGATATTGTATTGAACTCTATTGCATTAGAGTTAATTGGAATGGTTATTAACCTATAATCATTTTGATAATAAATGGAATTATAGGCACGGGACAAAATCCTACGGATTTCATTTCAAGGCAAGGAACAACAAACGCTAGTTGTAGCAAACTTTCAGGTGAGTAATCTCACTATTATCCGGTGTGATATTTGTTAAAAGAGCAGCTGCAGATGGAAATGATTTTGGGGACAAATTTTGACAGATTATATGATTTGAGATAAGACAAGACCAGATAAGCCGTGAGTCTGTTATAGACAAGAACGGAGCTGTGAGTCAATATATCTATGTAAACTGTAATATGACAAGACCAGATAAGCCGTGAGTCTGTTATAGACAAGAACGGAGCTGTGAGTCAAACTTATATAGACAAGACCGGATAAGCCGTGAGTCTAGGAAACAGCGGGCTAACCCGTGAGCCAAGGCAACAGCGGGCTAACCCGTGAGCCATATCTGATTTTGTATTGCATGATAATACATATTTGATTTTGTATAGAGAATTTCATTCTTATACATGTTATTCTTGATTTGATTACTCATTGGGCTTTATAGCTCACCGTTTATTTGATATGTCCTTACAGGTGAGCGTGATCCCGCCAAGGGAAAGGATAAAGTCCGTGACTGAGGACTTAGTATTTGAAGTAACGACCCGGCTTGAAGAATGTATAATATTTTATGTATTGTACTTCGTGATACTCTTGTACTCGTATTGTATTAACTAATACCCCTACTTATGTTTTAAATTGTAAAATATTTGGTTTGAAAAAAATAAAAATTTTTGGGGTGTTTTTGGTTAATAAGTCGGGTGTTACAATTTTTACATAAAATCATCCGAAACACCCATTTACCCATTTTCACTCAAAAACTCATTTTATGGTATTTTCAAAGGAGGAACTGATTTCTTCCACCATTTAAGTTACCTTGAGCTTACTAAATCATTTAAAACCAGTTTTGAATTCATAAACCCATTTCTAGGGTTCTTGAGCTCAAAATCTATTTCTATGGATTTAACCACAATTCATGGTTAGAAATCCACTCCTTGTGTTGATTTGAGCTAGATAAGGTATATGAATTCGTTGATTTAACCTCATCCTCAAAATCAGAAATTGGATTTTACAGATTCTTCAACAAGACTTGAAGAACGAAGCTAGGGTTTTTGATGTCTTACCTTGGAAGCTTGGAATTACCAATTCCAATGTTGGTTCTTCACTTCCTTTGCTTCCAATTCTCGTGAATTCCAGAAATCGATTCATCAAGCTCTCTCCCCTAGCCTCTAGAGTTCTCTTCTGAATTTTATGTTGATTAATGAGATATTTCCTCATTTTTATATTTTCTATATTTACAGTTTTAGTCTCTGAACTTTCATTCCTTGGACTTTTGACACCAATATTGGGTTTGGCCACATAAAACCATAATTCTTACATTTTTAGTCCAAAAGACTAAAATATAATTTCATAATAATTTATGGATTTGGTCAAATGACCAAATTACCCTTACAAACATAATTTCTCATAAACATACATACAAAACTTTAAATTACACACATCTTATTTTACATATTTATATTATTAATTTGGGTCGTTTCAATCATCATTAACTTGATCAAATTATGGATCAAAGATATCATCTCATATACTCTATTTTAAGGCTTCAAAACTAAAAAATAATCACTATCTTGAGTTTTCACCCATGATTTGCATTAAAGATGATAAAATTCAAGTCTTAATCGTATTATAACCTTATTAGCATGCTAAATTTCTAAATCCAATGAATCTATGGGTATTTTGTCCAAATTAAGCTTAAAACTCTATTTCAATCCAGTTGAAGGATTCGACACCATGAATTGGTTTTAGAACATCTAAAACACAATACTAAATGTAACTTGTATTAAAAATTGCATTATATTGGATCCATGAATGAATCCATGAAACTAGAGTTTCAAACCATCATTAAAGCTTCATAAACTCAATTTTGATCATAAATATGAACTTACATAATTAGATTAGTGTTACAAACTAGAAATCAATAAATAAACTTGATATAATCATGAATTTCATTCTAGGTTTTAGATTTTTGGAGATTTCTTAAACCTAGACTAGAACAATAGAGAAGAATGCTACCACAAGATCTTTACAACTTGATTTTTGATGGTGGAACTTGAAAGCTTAATCATTTTTAGCCAATTTAGCATTTTACCATTAAATTAAAGCTCTCTAATGATTTACATCCACTAGATTATTCAAAAATATAAATATTGTTGAAAAATATTTGTAACTGTCACCGAATCAGTATGATGCTCTTAAAGTGTCTAATTTTTATGTGCTTATTTCAACAACCATTACATAGGGGGAAATGTGGGAAAAAAATTTTGTAGGTGATTGTAACTAAAATAAGATGAAATACCTTTAAAATAGTAAAAAAAATCATGAGATGTTCCAGATTTCTAGAAATTCAGACAATGAAAAATTATGCAAAAGTCTAAAAATATACACAGTTTCTAAGAAAATCAGAAAATTGTGAAGTTGTTGATCATGTTTGAATTATAATTTTTCAGAGGGCCATTTTTGTTCAATAAAAATGAGCAAGGATCAAAAATTTCAAAATCTAGAAAAATTCTACTAGAATTTTTTTGTAATATCTATATTTTGGGGCTAGAATTTTTGCCTTTATGGTAAAATAATTTTTTAGAAAATAAAATTCAAAGAAAATAAGTAAATTCGTACATAGAGGAATGAAATAAGTTAAATAAAACTCATTTTGAATAAGTTAATATTAATAAAATATGAAGTTCTATGTTAGTTGTAAGAACCCGAAAATTTTGGTAAAAGTCATAAAATGAACATATGAAAAGTTGGGTTTGAACGAGGGCGTAATAGTAAAAATTGGTCAAAAGGGCAAAATGGTCATTTGGCACACAAATGACTTTTATGTAAAGAAAATATAATTATGGGGTAAGAATGAAAGAAAATAAACTTATAATGTTATCAAATGAAGTTCTTGTGCCATTTTGGGAAAAATAGAACTTAAGGGACCAAAGTGTAAAATGGCTAGGTATAAAAAGGAGAAAAATCTTCTCCCAGTTCATAGAACACGGGAGAGACTTCTAGAGAGAGCCAGAGAAAGCTAGGGTGATCGGGTCTTGAAGGTTGTGAGGAATTGAATCAATTCCACTTGGAATTGAAGAATTCCAAGCCATATAAGGTTAGTAATCTTGTTTTTAGGGTTGTTTAACCCATTTTCCATGAGTGTGTTACTGTAGCTTCGTGATTTCAGTGGCTAGAGGAGGATTATCCTATGATTCCTAGCCTTAATTGATGTCTTAATCACTATCTAAACCTAGTTCATCTATTGAAAATGTTAAAAATCAAGAAAATGAGAATTTGAGCTCAAGAACCCTAACTAACGGGTTTGTAAGAACAAGTTGGTTTTATTGGTTCTTGATAAGTCTAATATTTCATAATAGAAGTAATAAATCATTCCTAGTTGATAAATTTGAGTAATTTCAGATTTTAGGTAAAAATGTCAAAAATGGAAATTTTTGGAAGAAACTTGGAATCCATGATTCCATGGTTTAAAAACAAGTAAAAGTAGTTGGTTTATGTTTCTAATCACATCTTGATCAGTATCCAACATATGGATAACTTAAAATCAAGTTTGGTGATTTCATGTGTAATTAAACCCTAGAAATTTGAGTTTAGGATCAAAGTGTTAATTTGACATAAAGAGTTGGTTAGAATGAGTCATAAATGATGTTTAAGTATGAAGAAACCATTAGAAGTGGTTTCCTAAGAGTTTCAAATAATAAAATGAAAGTTTGAACAAAAACTGAAATTTGTCGGGTGGAATGGAATTGGTGATTCCATGAATGAAACCCATGGAAATGGTTAATGGAAATCATTAATTGGCAACTAACAAAGTATGTTTTTGGTTGTAAAAACCTTAAATTAAATCATCCATTGGTTATATAAATATATGTATAGAAAATGGACAAAACTAGATTTTAAAATTTGAGTTGATGTGCATATGAGCTTCCTTAGAGCTCTTGTGACATCCTATGGTCTTAATCATTAAGTCATGAACTAAATAAGACTTAATAGAAGTGAAAACATGTTCTAAACATAATAAAGGGTCAATAGAACCTATGGTCAAAATTTGGTGAAGTTTGGAGTTAAAACGAGCCCGATACATGATTTTTAGTGAAAAATTCAAGTTTTTGAAGGATCTGGGAGTTACACGGCCTTGTAACTTTTATGAGCAGAATTACACGACCGTGTAACCTACTGGAAGGTAGTAAAGAGTCTATTTTTCCCCTAGACATGTAGCCTTGGTCTCCAATTGATCCCATAAGTGTTATAGAGCATGAAAACATGAAAAATGAGTCTAAATTGTGTATGTGACTTTCCAAGGGTATAATGGTCAATAAAATGTCATTTAAAAGATAATAAGAATAAGTAAAAAGGTGTGCTAACGGATGAATATCACAAAAATATTGTGATATGAGCCTAGTGGAACATAACAAAGTAGTCCTTACATGTTGTTAAAGTATAACATGTTATTAATAAAGTGTGAATAAACTTCTTAGGTGCTTAAGAAGTAAAAGATCAATAAACGGAAAGGACAAGGAAGGGTGTAGCCATAGTTAGACTTCTCTAACTATCCAAGGTGAGTAATGTGTGGATATTTGAGTACATAGAAAAATGGGTTTTATACAAAGAAATGAATTTTATATACAATGTTTTGGGAGTCAAAATGGTTTTATGGAAATTGAAATGGTTTAATGAAAATGAAAATGGTTCTATGGAATTGGAAATGGTTTTGTGAAACTGGAAATGATACTATGAAATAGTAAGTACAATGTATACAAAAATGATAAATGAGAAATACAGAGAATTAATAAAGTGATTGACCCATGTTGATGAGTTGAGAAGTATCCGGATAAAGATCACAGCCTGCTGCGTTAGGGGTGGTCAAAAGACACTACTGGGATGGTACCGCCCGTCGCGAAGTAGTTGTCGAATCGGTACCTTGATGGATGAATTCGTTTCATGCTGTCGAGGGAGGAGTTATACGGGTGCGTCTCGTATAAAGCCTACGGGTGTGCTCGTAGGAATGTGCTCACAAATGAAAAGGAATACCTATGGGTGCGCTCATAGGAAATTAAATAATATGAAAATTTGGAATGTTTGAAATATGGAAAACTATTTTGGGTCTAAACCCATATTACTCACGAGGCTTTATGCCTTACGTATATTTTTTTAATGCTATGTACTCAGGTGATCAAGAAAGGACTTAGAAGAGTCGAGCGTGGGACAGTAGTTTCGTTGTGTCAAGCATGTAACAAAATATTTAAATTGTGGTAATGATGCGGAATAGTAATACCCCATATGTATAACTAAATGTTTTGTATTATAAAGTCTTAGTGAAAAAAAAATGTGTGAAAATGGGGTGTTACATTAGTGAAACTTAAATAAGGTTTAATGAGGAGATTTTAGTATTGAGAGACTAACATTGCCAACTTAAGAAACTTACACATGACCTTTACATGGCTAAGATTAAGGACTCAAATGTTATAGAAATTGATTACTAGAAGTTTATGTGGAATTTCATAAGTTGGATACATTTACAAAAGTTAAAATAGGATTTCTAGTATGAGGGGTCAAAAGTGAAAATTTTGATAAACTTATATTAGACCTTATATTGACTTAAATTAGGATCTAAAATGTTAAGAAATTAACTAATATTGGATTAGTTTAAGTGATATTATAAGTAAATAAATGATGGGAAAAATTTTGGTATAAAGGTGAAAGATTTGATTAGGGGACTTATAGCGACAACTAGGTTAAACTTGTGATGTCCATCTTTGATGTAGTCAGGGACCTTTAGATGTGAGACCTTAAGTATAATACTTAAGTGTTTCATTTAAGAAAACTAGGAGGGTTATATTAAGAATGAAACATATTTAAATCCAAGCTCTTTCTATTCTCCCCAATTTCATTCAAATTGTCCTAGATAAGAGAAAATATGAGGAACAAGGTCATTTATTAAGATTTAGTGATTTCAGGGGTGGAGTCAAGGTGAACTGAAGAGTTTTGAAGTTAGGATTGAAACATCAGAGCTTTGTAAGGTATAAACTGATAGGTTTTCTACTACCCTAGAACAACCAAACATGGCAGCGGAAACACATAAAGATTCTAAGGCGAGTAACGATTACTAAATCCTACAAGGAAATTACTTATTGGCTATTTACAACGAGAAGGTTTATGAATACCAACCTTTAGCAAAAAACAATTTGCTTGAAGATCCCTTGTATAGATCGAAATCCCCATAGCTAAGGAAAGTAGTACCCAAAAGAGAATACCTCTAATGGTTCATATCCAATTAGTCCAAACAATTATGCATTAGGTATTTTAGAAAAGCTCTTTATAAAACCCCTAGAGAGGGATTATAGATTCTACTTGAGAGAGAGAATAGAAAAACTCCAAAATACCTTTCTGGCATTGGCACAGGTTTTATGAGGACCAGGAGGGGTTATTTATAGCTTCCAATGGTGATTAAATATAAACCTTATTTGAATTCAAACTGGATAAACCTTTTATCTTTAAATTCTTAACCCTTTCATCTTATCTATAGGGTGAACAAATTTTGAAGGATAAACCCTTCAAAATTTCGCTCCCTATCCTCCCTAATTAATATTATCCATTGCCCAACTATTGAACAATTAATATTTAGTCCCTGCACTTTTAATTAATCTCAAATTAATTCTAATTACTTCCAAACTAGTTTCTAATTAATTTATCATCACATAATAAATTAATAAACTATTTATTATCTCTCTCAAATAACTCTAATATCATTTGGACTACTGAGGGAAACCCCAAAACGACCCTGCTATTAATGGATAGTCCTTACTAACTTAGTTATGATCTTGGACACTATTCCAACACAAACTTCCTTCATCTTGTCTCTCAGATAGACTTAGGGTTTGGCTCTCAAACAAAGTCCAAAACTTAGTTTAAATTTATGAGCTTTTATGTGATATTCTAGCTTAATCACCTCTCTACTTCATGAATCGAAGCATCCACATCCGTTTTATTGGTTGTTTGAAATTTATGAATTTGATGGAGTCATAAACCTTAGTTTGAATATAAAATCTGAATTTTCAGGATTTATTTTGTGTTTTGTCTTATTTTTAAGGGTAAATTGCATAAAAGTCACTAACTTTTTCAATTTTTTCGATTTTGACACTGTATTTTTAGTTTTTGCAATTAAGTCATTATGTTTTCAGAAAATTGCAATTAAGTCATTATGTTTTCCAAAAAGTTGCGAAAACGACCATATGACAGGATGACAACAGGTTACCAGGTCATATGGTCAAATTTGCAATTTTTCAGAAAACATAATGACTTAATAGCAAAAATAAAACATAGTGTCAAAATCGAAAAATCTGGAAAAATTAGCGAATTTTATGCAATTTACCCTATGCGATTTATATAAGTTAATCACTTTACATGTCTAATACGTGTCCAAAAAAAATAAATTTGTTGTTACCTTGTTTTTCCATTTAAATAATCAAATTTATTGTCCTAAAAATGGAATTTCAAAAAGATTTGGATAAATGCATACGAAACCTTCTTTTACTTAAAAAAAATTCTAGTTTAAACTCTTAATATTTTTGTTTCATTGAAATTAAGTTATTTTTATTGAAAATGAGTATACATTTTTTTATTGAAAACAAGTACTTTAATTTCGAATAAGACGACGCCTTTCTTTATTTTGTCTATTTTCACAATTTTTAGCGATTAAGTCTTTCAAAAAATATAGTGATTAAAATTATACATTTTATGTCTTCGAGTATGCAAATGCTACTACCTTGGCAGGTTGTATTGCCAAATATTTTTTTTTCAATAAGAAAGTTGATGGACTCGATTGAAAAAATGTTAAAAGTATATTGAACTTTTTATCTACTTAGCTTAAACTATCTTTGTAAATGAACGAACATCAATATAGATTTTTATAACCCATCATATAAAGACATTGTTTACATAACCAATTACCCAATAGGATATTCACACTGAGGGCATGTAAGTTAGTTGTTATTCGTATGCATTTATCCTAAATCTTTTTGAAATTCCATTTTTAGGACAATAAATTTGATTACTTTAAATGGAAAAACAAGGAAACAACAAATTTATTTTTTTGGACACGTATAAGGCATGTAAAGTGATTAAGTTATATAAATTGCATAAAATTAGCTAACTTTTCCAGATTTTTCGATTTTGACACTATGTTTTATTTTTGCAATTAAGTCATTATGTTTTCTGAAAAATTGCAAATTTGACCATATGACCTGGTAACCTGTTGCCATCCTGTCATATGGTCATTTTCGCAACTTTTTGGAAAACATACTGACTTAATTGCAATTTTCTGAAAACATAATGACTTAATTGCAAAAACTAAAAATACAGTGTCAAAATCGAGAAAATTGGAAAAGTTAGTGACTTTTATGCAATTTACCCTATTTTTAAACCTAGGAACTTGTAAGGAATCATTAAAGTACCTTAAATAATTATTGTGTAACCTTGTAACTCAAACATTTATGCAAGAATTGATTTTTCTATTTCATAAAGTCGATCCGTTTTTGACTAAATGTATTCAAACATTGTTTTCGATTCATTCTAGGCAAAATCGATTAAAAAACAATTCTTTTATTCAAATCTATCCATTATTTGCAAAAGCATTTCCGAAAGCATTCTTACAAGTATGTATTATTGTTAAGGGTGTCAATTCAGAACAAATAATATTGGAAATGAATCCAAGCTAACACTACTCTACTGCACTTTATTAGAGTACAGGGTAAGCAGGGTCGATCCACAAGGACACGGAGTCAAAGCTTATGCGTTGGTGTATTGTAATTGTGGGGGGGGGGGGGGGGGGTTTGAATAAAAAGTAGTAATAATCAAAAGAAGCATGTAAATAATAAACTTTTGAGAAAATCAATAAATAAAAGCCTAGTCTCGAGTCTTCAATGTTTATCGAGTTAGAATGAAATCGCTTTGATGTGGTTACGAATGCAATTCTAAGTTGGCTTTAGATAATCATAAAATACATTCTTTATGAAAATAACTTGCTAAATTATTTAGATAAAGATACGCTTATTACCTAAAGCTAGTTCCCTTTTATCCAACCTAGATACGATCATAGGCCGATGTAACGCCCAGTTTTCAGCACAGAGTATACCAAAATTTTTTTCGCATTTACAACTTAAATAATTTAATTAGATACTCGTGTGCTCTAGATACTACAAGAAGTTATCATCAAGAATCCTCCCACGATTCGAGCCGGGCGCTACAACTGATAACCTGCACACAACACAACACAACACATACACGTAAGCTACAAAGCTTAGTGAGCAACAATACAATGGCATAAATAACTTATTTACAATGTAATAAATCACCCAACTCGTGGGTACAATTATTCCCTGTAACAACTTATAAGTACTGGCTAATATAAGCATATCAGACCAGCTATAATTCACATTCGATAACTACAAAGTTCTCTTTATGTAGTTACACAGGTATCTCCCGACACCTGAGCTACTAAATACAGTAAAACCTCTATAAATTAATAATGTTGGGACTCAGATATTTTATTAATTTAACGAGGTATTATTTTATCGATAAATTAATAATTTATTAATTTAAAAAGTGTTCATAAACAACTCTCAAATTAATCCGTGTGACTTTCAAAATTTCCACATCTACTCCTATCTGTTCACATTAATTTAAAAGGACTTTAAAAATTCCACGTACTGTACATTCACCCATTAATGCATGCACTCGTCAAATTCAATGTACACAGAGTAGATTGATCTCTATAAAAAGTGTAATGATAAATTTTATAATCACATCAACTATGACTTCTAAACTAAAAGGTGTTAAAAAATCAACGATGACTATAGATTCATTTTTTACTAGACAATTATAGAATTTTGAAATATTCTAGTAATTATTAATTTATAGATTCACTGGGACCAATATATTTACATTGGGATTTCAAAAAAATTATTATTTTATCATTTTATCGATTGAGGTCTAATTTTGTACTGGTCTCAAGTTGGGACCGGACAAATTATTAATTTTATCGAGTATTAAATTATAGAGGTTTCACTGTAAACAAGCATGGTGTATTACAAGTAACACAAGTATACACCTAACTGACAACTCAGTACCACTACACGGTACTCTGTCATACTGACTTCCAACAAGGATTCCTCACCACTCTACGACCTCTTTGATTGTAAGCCACAAGGACTTTATATTTATTTCCTCCTCGACCTCTACGGTTTCGAGTCACTAAGGCTCACAACTACCCCTATTGTAGTATGAGCACGAAAGCTCTAACCACATATGTTGGCAATTAAGCCTAACCCCTAGCCACGAAGGCCGATATATATATTGTTGAGACTATTTGTGCTGAAGTGCTCAACTATCAGAAGTCTGTCTGCCCAAAGCCCCGAAGTAATAAAGTATTAGAAGACCCCGAAGTCTGAAGACTCTGAAGTGCTATGCATGGAGGATCCGAAGACTTCACAGCTTGTCAATCTGTCTTTTGTGTGCACGCGTATAGTACAATACGTGTTGCATAAATCTTCTATCATATTGGCTAGTACACTGATAGGATATTCTCTGTAAAAGTTGTACTATTCGTATCACTGATTCAGTATAAATATCAGTGATACATTGCCGTGTAGAATGTGAGATTACGAGATTGTAAAACAACAAACATAGAAAACCCCATTGTAAAACTATATCTTATAATCAAGCATTCGACACAAGTTATCCATATCACCTTGTTCATTCAACTTACTTATATTATTCTTGTGTGATTGATTGTGTTATTGGTATAATCTTTGTTTCAAGGGAACGATCTCGATTTGACAACTTTTGAAGATTGTTTCAAGTTTCAATGATTGTTGGTGAGTCTCTCATGAATTTTTTGATTCATTTATATTTTTAGGATATTGTTCATCTTTTTGTTCTTGATGTTACTATTCATCGTCACTATTCATCGATAGTGTTCATCACATGTTCATCTCTTAGATCAGATCTGTGGAAATATTGTTCATTTTTCAAGATCTGATACTATTCATATTGGATCCCATCTTTGATTTCATATGAAAATTAGTCTATCAAGGTTCCTCACGAACGTGGATTCTAATTTTCAATACATTTTTGTTTCATTACAATTGCTTATTACATAGATCTACAAATTGTTTTATAATGTTTATTTGGATTTACAGTTCATTTCCAAAATTCTTGAACCCGAATCTGTTTCCATCCTTATTCTTAACGTTATCATCTTATCTGATTCTTCTTGTCTCAAATCTGATGCTTTTACCTCGATTACGTTATATAGCATCTAGCGGTTCCTCACGAACGTTGGGTGCATTTTTCGTTATTCAGTTTGTTATTATTTCGTTTCCAACAAAACGAGCAATCCGATTTTCTGCAAGAGATTATCTCCTGTTCCATTCCTAATCTGAATAAATATGGAGATGAAGAATGTTGGTATCAATGTTTTGGCTTACTAATTATTCACTCATGAACATCAATGATACTCAGATTGGTTTCAAGACTGGAAAGACTTATTACTCGAAATCTGTAACTTGCTGAAACAACATTGTTAATGTTAATGGGATTTGGATTCACCAATGGCAATTACTGGATTTCAAAGGGCCAAATAAGGGAAAACTCATAATCGAAAACTTCACAATTTTCGGATCTGGGTTGATGTTCTTCAAATCTTCGTACTCTTTAATCTTGAAGTTGCTCTTTTTGACGTAACGAGATCTAGATCTGGAATCGAAAATCAATGAGCATAGATACGAGTTTGTTAAGAATCAAAACTGGAACCCACCTGTATTTTTAGATCGAGAATCGATGTTGAATTTCTGGGTGAATTGGAAATGGTGTTCTTCAGATTTGACGGTGATTATCTTGATGTAACTTCCCCTGATCTTCAAACCTGTCCTTATGTTGGAGAAAACGTGTTTGGGGGTCAATGGGGTTGAAGGCGACGTCAAATGCCGACTTCGTAGGTCTGATTACCGATCAATGATAGACGATTACGAAGGGGACTGTGTGGATTGAAATCGATTGACCAAGGTTACCTTCGCCGGTGTCGGAGGTCGTCTTGGTTACTGATTCACATATGTAAAACACAAGGTTGAAATCAGAACAGATGCTTTTGGATGTGTGGATTGGAACAAATCAGAAAGAAATCGGTACAGTTGAAGACGGATGAATAGAATCAGATGTTTGCTCGATGGTTTGAGTTCAATTGGAACAGATGGAGACTTTCTGAGCTGCCATCGGAACGAACAGATCAAAAGGGATGAACAGGCTTCGGCTGTGATTACCTTTGGTAGGTGAGAAGTGCGATAATGGCGATGTGTTCATTTGAAGTGAATCGGAGAAGGAACTGATATGGAATCGGATGGCGACTCGAGATGAAAATGGATCCGAAGGCTTCGGATGTAAAATTGATCAAATTGGAAGCTATCCGAAGCCCTTCGGAAATGAACTGACAAATCGGATGGATGAACAATGTTGGATATGCAGGTGTACTTTGAAATGGAGAAGGGATGTCGGAGAATGGAAACGTCCAGTTCCGCCGGTTCTTGAAGGCATCAAATATGATGACGATGGTGATGCCAAAGGGATTTGCCTTCGTGTCCACTGCTGTCGTCGGTTTTGTGAATGAATCGGAAGCTGATGAAGTAAATCGGGGAAGGAAAGAAGAAAAACGATGGTGAAGGCTCTGTATGACGGTTTGAAAGGGATGAAGTCACTTTGACTTCTTAAGTCAAACATACACAAACAAATACGGCACCAAACCCTTTCATCCTTTGCAAGTTGGAACCATATTCCATTTCAAAATGAACCCAGCCTAGTCCGCTTCGTACTTTTTTAAACGGACCTAACATGCAATCCGAATTGGGCTGATCTGTTTACAATTCTTTTGGCCAAAATTACTGGGATTTATGATTAATTTCGTTGGGCTGCAAAGAATTATTTTTGGTTTCCTTCTACACGAATACGATTATTTCATTTCGGATCCGACGAGCTTTGGTGATTAATATTTTTTTGGATTCGGATTGAAATTCAAGAAAAACATTTTTTTGGAGAATGGTGATTAAGCACTGATGAACAAGAACACTAGAAAATTTTTTGAATTCCATAATTCATATTGTTAAAAAGAAATTACCGAAGTTCTGAGCAATGACGAATACGCTCAAGTCGAGGGGGAGTTTTTAAAAATTTCCGATTGAGCGCATTCTCATATTTAGCGAATTATTTCACGATCACATTTTTTGAAGACCGGTGACACGTTGAGGGGGAGTTTTCACGTATATGAGGTGACCGGATTCGCTTCTACATCCCGTGTTGTCATCATCTTCGGTTCCGCTAGTGCTCATTTTCCATCTTGCCACACATCATCCATTCCGCCCTTTGAGGGGGAGATTGTTGGGGTACAACAGCCCTCATGGAGTGATGCATGACAAGCTTGGTTGACCCATAGTAAAACCTTGTTATTGGGCCTTGCCCTAATTTGTAGCCTACCTATATATAATATAGTTTTACTCATTTAAAGGTTAGAGCTCACAATGTGAGGTGTGTGTGTGTTTTATATTCATCCTAGTGATTTGAGCATTATCTTTTGTACATATCACATATTTGATAGTTAATCATTCGGCACCTTGGATATTTGATTCAATCTTTACGTTATTATTGTTCCGCACACGTCAAATCCGACTTAACAATTGGTATCAGAGCTTTTGATGGAATTGGTGGGATAAAGGGTGGTCTGCCCAGCATGGTGGGTTGAGAAGTTGTTGAGCGCATTCTTATATTTAGCGAATTATTTAACGATCATATTTTTTGAAGACCGGTGACACGTTGAGGGGGAGTTTTCACTTATATAAGGTGACCGGATTCGCTTCTACATCCTGTGTTGTCATCATCTTCGGTTCCGCTAGTGCTCATTTGCCATCTTGCCACACATCATCCATTCCGCCCTTTGAGGGGGAGATTGTTGGGGTACAAAAGCCCTCATGGAGTGATGCATGACAAGCTTGGTTGGCCCATAGTAAAACCTTGTTATCAGAGCGAGTCAGCTCAAAAACCTGATAGTAGAGCTTGAAATTCGTTGCTGCAGTTCTAGATCTGATTCGATTCTCAGATCTAGCTTTCTGCAACTGTTGCAAATCTCTATTACTTGTTTTTACTGAAAAGATCCGGTTGAAATCGATCAAAATGACTGATTCCACAGCAACATATGCCAATATGCTTAACTTTGCAAACCTCATTGGTTCTGCAACGAAGGCCCCAGTTCTAGTAACCCCTTACTATGATTACTGGACTGGCCGAATGAAAGATTATCTTATTGGACTTGACAAAGACTTATGGAGGTTTGTGACTGACGGACCACACACAGACATTGCTGGTCGATTCGTTGTTCTTGACGGAGAAGAAGCCGTTGTCCTTAATGCAGCTGACATGAAGAAGCTAGAAAACGATGAGAGGGCCATGCGTGAACTGCGAAGTGGCTTGGGTCCTGACGTAAGCCATCACATTGCTGATGCGAAATCTGCAAAAGAGATGTGGGACAATCTCAAACTCCGTTTTGGAGGAGATAAAATTCTCCATACCAACAAAGGTCAAGAAATCCTTGCAGACTTCGGAAACTTTAAGCAAGAAGAAAATGAATCCTTGGAAGCTTGTTATGAACGTCTGAGCAACATGATTTACACCCTAGACAAGTATGGGGAAACAAGAAGTCAACAAGAGATAAATATCAAATTGCTCTACAGTCTTCGCAAGGAGTGGAGGCCAATCATGCTCATGGTGAAATCCTATGAGAATATTGAGAAATACAAGCTGGCTGCCTTATACAATCTGCTGAAATCACACGAACCCGATGTGGTGGGTCGAAGAAGTGAAATGGCTGGTTCTGGACCACTTGCCCTCGTTTCAAAAGAGGATGAAGAATCAAGTGATGAAGACATTGCTGCCTATATGGTAGATGATAATGGAGAGACTGTTGCTCTCTATGCCGCCAACAATCGTAGATTCAAGAAGCCCTTCTTCAAGAACAACTCTGGGAAGCCACTTGTGAAGAACTTCAACAAATCAAACTTCAACCCTAAACCCAAACAAGAAATATTCACTCCAAAGGATGACAACTCAAAATCGTCAACCCCGAAGCCATCTGAAAAACAGACTTCAGAGTCATCCAAAGAAAAGGCAGAAGAGAAAAAGGTATCAGGTAATTCTGGCTATGACTGCAACTATTGCCATGGCAAGAATCATTTTGCAAAAGATTGCATGCTTCGCAAGCGAAACGAAAAGAAACCACAAGTAAAGGACGAAGCATACTACGCAAGAAAAATGAAGGAAGTTAAAGTAAGGACCAAAGATCTAGCTCTAATGGCTGATGATGATCGTCAAGGATCCTATCAAGTTTGGTCTTCAGACTCAGATGATGAGGAAGTAAGAAAGTCATCTCATAGTGCTTTCATGGCCTATGATGTCGGTAAGAGCTTTCTAAAGGACACTTCGGAGAAGTTTGGAGATGAAGAGAAGCTGGAGGTTGAAGCATCTATAGGTCTTGGTTTTGTGACTTCGGAGGCACATGAGATGATTGCTGTTGATACTCCGAAGACTTGGTTTGAAGACTCTTCTGATGATGATGAGGAGGTATGCTTGATGGCAAACGACACCCGCCTAACAATCCCAGAACAGGTATCAAAACTTCTTTCATCTTTTAAAATTCCTAGTTCTCAATCTACTCCAATAATCAATGAAATAACTCGTGATTGCTCTGTTATGCACAAATTACTCGTTGATGCTAAAAATAGGGAAGTACTCACTGAGCAGGAGCTTCTAAGCTTGAGGGGGAGAGTAGAAAGCCTGAAGCTAGCATTAGAAAAATCCAATCTTAGAATCTCTTTGTTAGAAGAAACTAGAGAAAAACTTTCAAACAACAATGATGTACTTTTGAGACAGCGAAACATATTTTGTGAAACTGCTAGATGACTGTATGCTCACATTACCCGTATTTATCATTCCGCTGATGTTTGCAATGTGCAACATAGAAAACTGTTACCCTTCATTGAATTCAAGCTTAAGAATATTGATAGTGTTACTTATGAATGTGAATCCATAGTCTCAGGGTCCGAAGTGACTAACCCTTCGTACAAACATGGTTTAATCTCTGTTGAAAAACACTTAACTGCGGAAAATTTGCTAACACTGCTGCCTCAAGAGATTCCAATCTTGAAACAACACGTACCTCAATGTGAAAACAAATCTGATGTTGTGGTAGAAACTGTGTCTGAAAATGATTCTGAATCCGATTCGGATTTGGAGGAAGTTGACTGTTCAACCTTGTCCTTGCATAAATCATCCTCTACATCCGCATCACCATCCGAAGACATCTCACAATTGTCTTCGGAGGATAAAGGCAAGACTAAAATTGATTGTGAAAATGAAAATTCAGACAACTTGGAAATTATTAAAACTAAGACTCAAATGTCTGATGAATGTGAATCTTTTGAAGATTATCTCAAAAACTCTTCCAAAAGACTAGTCCATGTTGCATGTGTCTATACTAAGGTTTCTTATTTCAAAAACTCTATCTTTGTGAAACCTGGTGGTGCACTTTTAGTTGACAATAATTTGCAAAAGATGGTAGATAAGGATAACTCCACAGTCACTGAGGAAGGATTCTTCTCATCATCTAAAATGTTCGAAAATCAAGTAAACGAAAACATGGAAGTAAAAATCAACATAAGAAAGCAGGAGTTGTATGGTCACAACATTTACAATCGTTTGTGTTATGAAAAGAAGAAAATACCAGAGAATTTGAAAAATCTTTTGAATACTGAAAACAACAATCATGTTTATACTAACCGGAACTACAAACAAATTCAAGTTATGGAAAAACCCATAACTCCGAAGATGGATGTTCTGCAGTTAATGGAATCAAAAGAGAGTGTACCACATGCTGAATCTGCTGAAAATAAGGAATCAAAAATTAAATCTGAGATCTCTTATCCCTGAATGCTTTTCCCAAGTTTTAAAGATAAGAACAAAACACAAATCGCTCCGAAGCCTGTGGTACACAACATCAAAATTTTGCAAAAACCTCAATTTCAAAATCAGGCATCAACTTCCAAAACAAACAGTACTGCTGTAATTTCGAATCCGACAGTGACAAATTTAAAATCAAAACAAACCCAAAATCTTGCTAAAAGGAAAACATCCTTCAAAGTTTCAATACCAACAAATGCAGTCGCTTCAACTTCTGGAACAAAAATCACTAATCCAAATTTATCAGAAGTCGAAAATCAATTTTCCAAACCAACATTTGTCCCAACAAAACCAAACTTTCCAAATCCCAAAATTCGAAACTCAACGAAGATAACTTTTCAAAAGATTACAATTCGGTAGACACATTTCATCATTGGCTAGACAAAAACTTGGATCTGTTTAAAGATAAAAATTTGTCATTAAACGATTTCAAATTGGAATATGAAGAGTACATTTGTGCCTCTACATCATGCAGTCCAATGTCAAAGAAATCAACAATTGAATTTACTAAACAAAATTGGAAAAGAAATGATTTGAAAGAAAATCTTACTGTCAGAACCAAGTCTTCAAAATCATCATCTTCTAAAGTAACTTCAACAGCTTCAAAGTCAAAATTAATCAAACAAATATGGGTTCCGAAGTCTTGCACCTTGTCAGTCTCTTCGGACTCATCCGCTTTGTCAAAAAGCCTTTCAGAATCATGTTCAAACTCTTCGGAATCATGTTCATCACATGAGGCTTTGGAGAATTTAATAAACTTAAATGTAAATGAAATTACCGAAGAGGCCGTAGAAAAATGGATTCAAGAATCCTTTGCTTACCCTGAGGACCCAAGATTGATTGGGTACCAACTTCTTCTTGATTGATTGCAGGTTATGTCTAATGAGCGGTATGATTCAAAATGGTACATGGATAGTGGCTGCTCAAGACATATGACTGGGAAGAAGGAATATCTCAGGGACTACACAACTTTGGATGATGCTGGAAACGTTCGCTTTGGTAATAATGAAACATGTCCAATCCGAGGATATGGCAAGATAACGAATGGCCAATTCATAATCAGCCGAGTGGCATTTGTTGAAGGATTGAAACATAATTTTGTGAGTATATCTCAATTGGTGGTTGGAACGGACAATGCTGTTACTTTCAACAACCAAGGGAGTGTAATCACCAAAGAGGCAACAAAAGAAGTCTTACTGAAATCAGAAAGGAAGGGATCGATGTTTCCCTTAAATCTAAAGCCAGTAACCGGTGGGCAATCCCTATGTCTTCTTTCTAAAGCCAACTCCGATGTCAGTTGGTTATGGCACCAAAGACTTGCCCATCTGAACTTTAAAGACTTGAACAAATTGGTGGCTATGGATTTGGTTCGCGGTATGCCTGCACTCAAATTCGATAATGACTCTCTTTGTTCTGCTTGTAAACATGGGAAGCAAACAAAACAAAGGCATCCAACAGTGATCAATCCCAAAATCACCGAACCCCTTTCACTTCTCTACATGGATTTGTGTGGGCCATCCGCAGTTGAGTCAATTGGGAAGAAGAAATATATTTTTGTGATAGTTGATGACTATTCAAGATTCACTTGGGTTTTATTCCTAAGAAACAAGTCAGATGCTGCTGAAGAAATCATCAACTTCATAAAGAAAATGGAACTGATGCTCAACAAGAAAGTCCGAACTGTACACAGTGACAACGGTTCGGAGTTCAAAAATCATACTTTGGATGGATTCTTGAAAACAAAGGGAATTAGTGATAACTTCTCTGCACCCTATACTCCTCAACAAAATGGAGTTGTGGAAAGAAGAAATCATTCCTTGTGTGAAGCAGCTAGAACCATGCTGAATTTCGCAAACTTGCCTATGTACTTCTGGGCCGAAGCAATTTCTACTGCATGCTTTACTCAAAACAGATCTTACATTCACAAACGATTCCACATCACACCTTACGAAGTGCTCAATCGAAGAAAACCAAATGTCAAATTTCTTCACACCTTCGGTTGTAGGTGTTTTATCTTGAACTTGAAGGATCATTTGACTAAGTTCGATGTTAAATCAGAAGATCCTTGGATACTCTCAAGACTCAAAAGCTTATAGAGTCATGAACAAGAGAACTCGCAGAATTGAAGAAACCTTTAATCTAAGGTTTGATGACTACTACATCAAGAAGTCCTTGCATCCATTTCCCATGTCATCGATCTTTCCAAAGCCTACTGTAGATGCTGTTCCAATCACAACATTTGACACAGACTTCGTACTTTTATTCGATCCACCTGTGAGAGCTGTGGACTCCGAAGCTAGGGCACCAGATAATCTTGAATCCGAGCTATCCAAGCTCACAGATGGACTTGATGACTCTTCTACAAGTAGTTTACAAAGACCATCATCTGTCGAAGGGGAGTCATCTAACCAAAATATGGGAAATGCAAGTGTTGAGGGGGAGCCATCAAACCAAAGTGAAGGCACAACTAATATTGAAGGGGAGTCAAACAATAGTCCAAGGAGAGCTAACACTCCGATCTCATCCCCTCAGTCAATCTCCAATATCATATCCCTGTATCCAACAGTCCAGGGGGAGCCAGAGATTGCCACTCAGAATTCAGCCACAACAATCGCTTCGGATAGAGCTACCACTTCTTCAACACCAACACATGTCCAGGGGGAGCACACTTTAAACTTAACTTCACAAATGTACACACCACAAATTAACACAAATTCAAATAATCACTTACTAATGGGTGATTTCCCTTCCACTTCGGGATATCCCTCAGACATCGAAGACGTCGATGCTGAAGGACGTCCTGACTTTGATCCAAATTATCCTCCTTTGGATAAATGGACGAGAAATCATCCTCCATCACTTGTCATCGGTAATGTTCATGATAAAGTATTGACTCGTGCACAACTTCATCAAAGACAAGTAGAACTTAACAAAACTTCGGAGTTGTGCATGTTCAATGTATTTATTTCAAAGGTAGAACCTAAGAACATTAAATATGCATTTGATCACTCAGACTGGATTGAAGCAATGCAGTTGGAATTAGAAGAATTTGAAAGAAACAAAGTTTGGAGGCTAATTCCAAAACCTGCATCGTAACAAACTAGACACCGAAGGCAATGTAGTTCGGAACAAGGCTAGGCTGGTTGTCAAGAGATATTGTCAACAGGAGGGGATTGATTATGAAGAAACTTTTGCTCCTGTTGCCAGACTCGAATCAGTTTGGATATTTTTAGCTTATGCTGCACACAAAAACTTTGATGTCTATCAAATAGATGTCAAATGTGCTTTTCTGAATGGTGATCTTGAAGAAACCGTTTTTGTTGAACAACCACCTGGCTTTGAAAGTAAAATTCATCCAAATCATTGCTATATGCTAGACAAAGCAGTCTATGGTTTAAAACAAGCACCAAGGGCTTGGTATGAGACCTTGACTAAATTTCTAAAAGAATCAAACTTCAAACAAGGATCAGTGGATCCAACACTTTTCAGAAAGAAAGTTGGATCTCATTTGATGTTAGTCCAAATTTATGTGGATGACATAAGCTTCGGATCCACTGACCCCAATTTGTCAAAGGATTTTGAAAAATTAATGAAAAGCAAGTTCCAAATAAGTATGATGGGGAAGATTAACTTCTTTCTTGGATTACAAATAAAACAATCCAAAGAGGGGATATTCATCAATCAACAAAAATACACGAAGAGTTTGCTTGAACGCTTCAGAATGACTAACTACACAAATGCAAAAGTTCCGTTGCCTGTAGGTACAAGGCTAAATCCTTCATTGGATAAAAGGAAGACAGACATACAACAATACCGAAGTATGATTGGATCATTGCTCTATCTCACAGCCAGTCGTCCTGATATCATGTTCGTAGTCTGTAATTGTGCAAGATATCAGGCTGACCCAAGAGAACCTCATTGGGCTGCGGTTAAGACAATTTTTCGATATCTTCATGGCACTACTGCTTATGGCCTGTGGTACCCAGCAAACTTCGGCTTTTACATACAAGCTTATTCAGACTCAGATCTTGGTGGATGCTCTATTGATCACAAAAGCACTTCGGGGGGTTGTCAATTCTTAGATGGAAAGCTAATTAGCTAGCAATCCAAGAAGCAAACTTGTGTCTCTATCTCTACAGCAGAAGCAGAGTATGTAGCAGCTGCAGCATGTACCTCACAAATCATCTGGATCCAAAGTCAACTGAAAGATTACGCCATCAACATGAGAAAAATTCCTTTGTTCTGTGACTCTCAAAGTGCAATTCGTATATGCCACAATCCAGTTCAACATTCCAAGACGAAGCATATAGCTCTTCGCTATCACTTCATCAAAAGTCATGTTGAGGAGGGGAATATTGAGGTGCACTTTGTTTACACTACAGAACAATTGGCAGACATCTTCACAAAAGCTCTGAATGAAGAAGCATTTATAAGAATCGTTCGTGGACTTAGAATGATAGATGGGTCCACTCTTCAATAAATCCCAGATTTGCTCACTCTTACCTCTCTCTTTTTAGTTCAAAATTTTTGAAAATTCACAATACTCCGCAGCACTTTGAAGCAAAATAACACTTCGGAGCTCATCGGACTAAAACAAGCAAAAACACTTGGAATTGCACCGCAGCACTCCGAAGTAAAATATCACTTCGGACCTCTGCGGAACAAAATTATCCTTTAAAATAAACACTTCAAAGTTGAAAATCAATGATACATATTTTGACTTTGATTCTTAAGGACAAAAATAAAAAGGTTTTAAGTCAAAGAAAATTCAAAAATAGGAAAAATCACACCAAGTTATGAGAAAATTTTGATGCAAACTGACAAAGTTTAACCTTTCTTTCATGAATTAACCAAGTAAAGGACAAAACTTTGATTTAGATTATGAAAATCATACCTTATTGCACTAAAAGGTATTTGGGAATCGACTTGAAACATTGGTAAGAAAACAGACTTCGAAGTGAGGTTAAGGCTATTTTACAATTTGAAGCCTTGTTTGGTTCCTATATCCTTAACATAATGTCTATTTCTAACCACCCTTCGGAACTTGACTCGCTTCAACTTCAAATTAATCATGTAGCCTCAAAACCATTGTTTTGAAAACCGGACCGGACCGGCCGGTTGAACCGGTTAAACAGGGAACCGGCATGGGTACCGGTTTTCTAATGCTCAAAAACCGCTTGTAAATGAACCGTAAAAAACCGCCCGGCTCACAAAAAAACCGGTTAAACCAGACCGGTTTTAAACATAAAACCGGTTTATAATTAAAAAAAATTAAACTGAAAAAGAATTTTGAGGGCCTCCTTTTCAAAAAGCCAAATCAGAGAGTTACCCATTTCTTCTGGGAAGAGATGTGATACTCCTTTATGTAAGGTTTTCTGCAATCTATGAACTAAAATCCTAAGTTCACATGCAACCTAGAAAGGATCTATGTTTTCTATCTTTGAACATATAATAATAATTTTAACGGCTAACAGAAATGTCTAATAACGACTAACAGAAATTTCTATATAAAACAATTAATAAAACTAACCTTTAGTTTTATTCTTGAAGCCGAGCAGCACAAGTGTCCTGCCTCAAATGAGATCACACCCAGAAGCCCAAGCAGAGGTTAACTGTCTTAACCTCTTATTAAGAACGGCTCGCTATAAAACCTTAGAGAAGGATTATAGACGGCAAGGAGAGAAGAGAAATTCCAAGGAGATGATTTGGAATGGTGCAAGTTTTCAAGTGATGGGGAGAGCCTTATTTATAGTGTTCAACTTTTGAACAATTGCATTCTAGCCCCTGCACTTATAATCAATTTAGCCCCTGCACTTTTAATTAATTCCAAATTAATTCCAATTAATTATGATTAATTCCAAACTAGTTTATCATTAATTTATTATCACATAATAAATTAACGAACTATTTATTTCTCTCTCTATTTAACCTTGATGCCGGTTGGACTACCAAGGGCAACCCAAATGGACTTTGCTTCTATTAATAAGATAAATACAAATTATAAGTCATGGCTTAGACACCTAATCCAACAGTCTCCCACTTGGATAAGTCTATGACTTTAATTGTCCATTTATCTTCAGATTAATTAGCAAACTGTAGCTTCCTAGAAACTGTTGCCGAACTCTGACCTAGTCAGTTCTGTCCAAAGATAAGTGATCAGATGATCCTCCGTCCAACTAGATATTTTTCAGACTCAAGACATGGATAAAATCAATCTGGTCTGATTCACTGTTCCTCGATTTCCGATTTGTATATGACTCTTAGACTACCAATTTAGTCCCGGTTGGCCAACCATTTTAGTCAACTTCAAATTCATCGAGAGGCCTACAGATATCTGTTCCCCGTTAGGGTCAAGGGACGAATAAACTTTGACTCATATACTTATGTCTTTTACCAGACAAATTACTCACAACAACACGTTTTATAACACCGAGTTACCGATGCGTTTTCGTATTATCAATGAACAATCGTCCAGTAAATCATAACTCATATGTCTTAGCTTAAAGATCAAAAGATATTATCGTCTCAATATTGCTCGTGATATAATCCATGAAGCAATCCATTAAGCGCGGGTTTATCCAATACTCAAATCTCCATTCCAAGTACTCATGAATGTTGCAGCAATCTTATTGCAATGTCTAACTCCTTAGACAATCTACAACTAATTCATGACAGCCTTGCTTCATACTTATTCCCTAAAAGTATGAACGACTGTGGATATTTGAATAATCCAATTATTCAGGAAATAAAACATGCAAAATGAAACACAATGATATATTATTGACAAAATTAGTAAACCATTACTCATTAATAAATCTCCATTATTAAATCACATAAGTCAAATACCATAACATTGTTATAAGTTTCAAAACCTATCTAATTGCAAAAACTTATATCATCTCTTAATCCAATGCTCCTAGCATGCTGATTATGCTTAATCCTACTCAGAGCCTTTGTCAAGGGATCTGTAGGATTATCTTCCGATGATACCGATTTACAAGGAGGTGACCTTCTTCTACCCTATGTCTGATGTAGTGGTACTTTCTGTCGATATGTCTGGACCTTCCATGATCTCACGGTTCCTTTGTTAAGGCGACCGCACCTTCGTTATCGCAGAACAGTTCCAAGGGCTCCTGAATACTCGGGACTACTCCAAGGTCACCGATAAAGTTCTTCAGCCAAGCCGCTTCCTTTGACGCTTCACTTGCTGCTATGTACTCTGATTCGCACGTAGAATCAGCCACTGTTTCTTGCTTGGAACTTTTCCAAGTAACTGCTCCACCGTTCAAAAGGAATACCCAGCCCGACTGAGACCGACCACTGTCTCTATCCGTCTGAAAACTGGCATCCGTATATCCTTCAACTCTCAAGGTATCACTGCCACCGAGGACTAACACCATGTTCTTTGTCCTTCGTAGATACTTGAGTATATTTTTCACAGCTATCCAATGCGCCCTTCCAGGGTTTCCCTGGTACCGACTGACCATGCTTAAAGCAAAAGCCACGTCAGGGCGAGTACACGTCATAGCGTACATGATCGATCCTACAGCCGAAGCGTAAGGTACCCGACTCATTTCAGCTATTTCTTCGTCTGTACTCGGACTTTGAGTCTTACTCAATTTTGCATTACTTTGGATAGGTAGCTCTCCCTTCTTAGAATTTTCCATACTAAACCTCTTTAGTACCTTTTCCAAGTATGTACCCTGACTAAGTCCAATTAGTCTCTTCTTCCTATCTCTCAATATTCTTATCCCGAGAATATAGGCAGCCTCTCCTAGGTCCTTCATGGCGAAACATTTCCCAAGCCAAGCCTTGACATCTTGCAAGGTTGGAATGTCGTTTCCCATGAGCAGTATGTCATCGACATACAGCACTAGAAAGGTGACTATACTCCCACTAGCCTTGACATATACGCAGGACTCATCCTCGCTCCTAGAGAAGCCAAACTCATTGACTTTCTCATGGAAACAAAGATTCCAGCTGCGAGAAGCTTGCTTCAATCCATAGATTGATCTCTCAAGCTTACACACCTTATTGGGATACTTTGCATCGACAAAACCCTCTGGCTGATTCATGTAAACATCCTCAGTCAACTTTCCGTTAAGGAAAGCGGTTTTGACGTCCATCTGCCAAATTTCATAGTCATGAAATGCAGCTATGGCCAGCATAATCCTAATAGACTTTATCTTGGCTACTGGTGAGAAGGTCTCGTCATAGTAAACCCCTGGGGTTTGAGTAAAGCCCTTCGCAACCAGTCTTGCCTTGAAAGTGTGTACCTTTCCGTCCATGTCGGTCTTCTTCTTGAAGATCCATTTACACCCGACTGTCTTTCGACCCGTTATGTTGTCAACCAAGTTCCAAACTTGATTTTCATACGTGGACTTGATCTCGCTATCCATGGCCTCTTTCCACTTGGCAGACTCAGGGCCCGCCACTGCTTCCTGGTAGTTAGTTGGTTCATCCAAATTTATCAGTGTCCTATCACTGACAAACGTGTCCCCATCCGAAGTTATATGGAACCCATAAAACTCGGGTGGCATGCTAACCCTACCGGAACGCCTAAGAGGTAAGGATACATCTGTCGGACCAACAGGAACTTCTTCCTCATGTTGGTTGCTAGTTTCTCCTAAGGTTGCGTTATCTGATGACTTTTGAATTTCTTCCAGATCAATGGTACTCCCACTGTCCTCTTTGAATATGAGCTCTCTCTCTCGAAAGACTGCTCGTCTAGCTACAAAGACCACGTCCTCGCTCGGTCTGTAGAATAGATATCCAAAGGACTGTTTGGGATAACCAAGGAAGAAACACCTTTCGCTTCTTTCTGCGAGTTTGTCTTGAGTCTCTCGTCTAACGAAAGCGTCACAACCCCAGACTTTGATATGTGCCAACGAGGGAACTTTCCCCGTCCACATTTCATGAGGTGTTTTAGCAACCTTTTTAGTAGGGACAAGATTTAGGATATGGGCGGCTGTCTCTAAGGCATACCCCCAGAAGTGAATGGGAATTGAAGCTCGACTCATCATGGAACGAACCATGTCCGATAGGGTTCGGTTGCGCCTCTCCGCAACACCGTTCAACTGTGGTGTCCTGGGAGGTGTCAACTGCGAAACTATTCCGCATTCCTTTAGATAGTCTAGGAACTCGATACTTAGATACTCTCCGCCTCTGTCGGACCTGAGCATCTTTATATTCCTGCCTAATTGATTCTCTACCTCGTTCTTAAACTCTTTGAACTTTTCAAAGGTGTCTGACTTTTGCTTGATTAAGTAGATATAACCGTATCTACTAAAATCGTCAGTAAAGGTTACGTAGAACCGCGTGCCATCCTTTGTGGTTGATCTGAATGGACCACACACATCCGTGTGAATGATGTCCAGCAGACCCTCTCCTCTTTCAAAAGACCCTTTGAAAGGTGATTTAGTCATCTTGCCCAACAGACAAGATTTGCATACATCATCCGACCTGAGGTCGAATGATTCCAACACTCCATCCTTTTGGAGTTGGGCGATGCGTTTCTTGCTGATGTGCCCGAGCCGACTATGCCACAGACATGCCTTTTCTACACCACTAGTAGAATCAATATAATTTACACTATGTCCTAAATTGTCAACACATTCAACGGTTTCATACACACCATCACAAGGATAAACAGTAAAAATCAAAATACCATTTTTGAAAACAGAAATCGAACGAATTTTATTATCAAAAGAAAATTGAAATCCTTGTCTGAACAATGCGTGAAATGAAATAATGTTTCTTGCTATTTCTGGCGAATAGCAACAATTAATTAACTCTATACTAACATCACTACTAAGCACTAAACTGTAAACGCCGATCTTGGTAACAGGGGACGATCTCCTATTGCCCATGATCAAGTTCAGTCTACCGTGCTCCACCTCCCTGCTTTCCTTTAAGCCCTGCTGTCGATGGCTTTACTTTCCCATCCTTGACATCCTGCAAGTATTTGGGGCAGCTTCTCTTCCAATGACCCTTCTCTTTGCAGTAGAAACAGTTGGCTTCATCGGGGTTGGCCACACAAGGAATCTGGGAAGACTTGGTTCTCGAGCCATTGCTTGATGACCCGACCTGAACCTTTTCCCTCCAATTTTGCTTAGGAGGGCCCTTCCTCTTCTTTCCTTTGCCACTTCCAATGGCTAAGACGGGCTGATTTACCGAGGGTACACTTTTACCCTTTATCCCGTCCTCAGCAACTCGAAGCATGCGATGCAACTCAGTCAGGTTAGCCTGATTGTTGTTCAAATGATAAGCCAGCCTGAACTGGTCATAAGAACTCGGTAGGGAGTTAAGCACTATGTCAACGGCCAACTCCTCCGGTACAGGCATCGCAAGCGTTCTAAGCCGCTCCACGTAACCTTGCATTCTTTGCACATGAGCGCAGATGGACTCTTCATCTTTAGGTTTGCTGTTCGTGAAGTCCTTGACCACCTCGCACCTCTCGATGCGCTCTTGCTTGCGAAACTTTTCCGCAAGCTCCTTGTGCATCTCAAAGGGCCAGTAGTCTTCGTATATCCTTTGCAATTCGGGGTTCATTGTGGCTATCATGATGCAGGCCACTTTGGTCGCATCATCAGAATGTTTTTGGTACGAGGCAATCTCCTCGGGAGTAGCAGTTTCAGAGTCAATATCGACAAGCTCGGTCTCGAGGACATACTCTTTGTTCTCGTACCTCAGAGCCATCTTGATATTTCTAATCCAGTCATTATAGTTTGTCCCGTTCAATTGAACCTTGGAACACAGTGAGAGGATAGAGGGAACACTAGAGTTTGAGTGGGGAGCGGATTGATCAGCAGAAGACATCTATAAAAGAAGGTAAGTTTAATTGGATACTTGTTGGTCCTTATAATAACCCAATATAAAATAAGGCTAGGATCCAACTATAACAATTTGCAACATAGAAGAGGGATGCCGTAATCTATAAGCAAATTTTATAAAGGTAGGCGAATGACGATTCAGCCAATTCCACCGCGGAAAAATAATCTTATTATAAATGGAATTCCTAGTTTCTTTTGAGATTTATTGAACTGTTCAATAGCATGTTTAATCTCGGATATGCCCCACCGTTTGTGACTGGGATGCCGAGGATCACAAACCGGGTGTGAATAACCATGCAAATTAGCTTGGTACTCTCGGGGTCCATTATCATCTCAAATTGATGTGCCGGTAAACCACACACGCTCCATCAACAATGATAACACCCGAGACACCCATTGCCACTCTTTATTCTCCCCCATTGGTGTGCCGGTAAACCACACACGCTCCACCAACGTTTCATAAAGTGCAATGTGCAACTTCATGGATTAGCATCAATTCACATTTTTAACCTAAAGTAACTAGATTGGGATTTTGATAATGGTTCTAGTACTTTCAAATATATAATTATACTTTTAAGAGGCTTTAGCGGTTCCATCAAACCCGTTCGGCTAACGACACTCGACTGACCAGGAGAGCGGTGGGTAAGAATGGATACCCATTAGACTACCATTTTATAGGCAGTCGCCTTATACCCTCTTTATAGGACAGTTTTGTGAATGAGGCCTACTAACGGTAAGACTAACCAATTTATCTTATATACAAAATATTAACTATTAATTATAATATATATAAGATATATTTTAAACTTTTAAAATATTTCTGTTTTATCTATTTAATTTTTCAAAAATTAACTCTTAATTTTAAAATTAAATTTAAACCGTTAAACGATTTAATTTATCTTTTAAGTAAACAATTATAGCAATTCAATAAGAAAACAACCAACGCTCTGATACCACTAGTAAGGTTTTCTGCAATCTATGAACTAAAATCCTAAGTTCACATGCAACCTAGAAAGGATCTATGTTTTCTATCTTTGAACATATAATAATAATTCTAACGGCTAACAGAAATTTCTAATAACGACTAACAGAAATTTCTATATAAAACAATTAATAAAACTAACCTTTAGTTTTATTCTTGAAGCCGAGCAGCACAAGTGTCCTGCCTCAAATGAGATCACACCCAGAAGCCCAAGCAGAGGTTAACTGTCTTAACCTCTTATTAAGAACGGCTCGCTATAAAACCTTAGAGAAGGATTATAGACGGCAAGGAGAGAAGAGAAATTCCAAGGAGATGATTTGGAATGGTGCAAGTTTTCAAGTGATGGGGAGAGCCTTATTTATAATGTTCAACTTTTGAGCAATTGCATTCTAGCCCCTGCACTTATAATCAATTTAGCCCCTGCACTTTTAATTAATTCCAAATTAATTCCAATTAATTCTGATTAATTCCAAACTAGTTTATCATTAATTTATTATCACATAATAAATTAACGAACTATTTATTTCTCTCTCTATTTAACCTTAATGCCGGTTGGACTACCAAGGGCAACCCAAATGGACTTTGCTTCTATTAATAAGATAAATACAAATTATAAGTCATGGCTTAGACACCTAATCCAACACTTTACACGTTACAAAGCCTTTGCCCCATCCCCTTTATACTAAAAGAAAACCAAGGAACTCTTTATCTATCACCGATGTGGGATAAGTTTTCAAACCTTTGATGCTTTGAATTGAAAATTGGAAATTGCCAACTTCATTTGTGAAATGCTAAGCTATATGATTTTTTGTTAAATGCCAAGCTACATTGAGTCGTTGAGTGATGAGTGCCTTTTATAATTTTATTATTATTATTGTTATTATATATATATATATATATATATATATATATATATATATATATATATATATATATATATATATATAAAATCCGGTTTTTCCGGTTTTTGAGACCGGTCCGACCGGTTGAACCAGTTGAACCATCGAACCGGTGAGACGGCCGGTTCAATGTCCGGTCCGGTTTTCAAAACCTTGCTCAAAACTACACAGGATTATTCAAGTGCTCCGAAGTTTTCTTCAAAAATTGTACCAACATTGTCTGATAAGCAAATTTAAATTTCTTTTCATTTTTGGTATAAAATTGAACTACAAGAAGCTTTTCACACTCAGGGATTGTTTAAAACAAACCAAAAGGCACCAAAGAAAGAAACTAATTGGTGATCTTTTGTATCTTCGGATAAGTAAATCCAAAAATAGAAAAGATAAAAAGAGTTAAGTTGAAAATCCTCAAAAAGAAAAACAACAAATGAATTGTCAAAAGAATCAAAGACATACAAAGACAAAAAGATAAACAAGCTAATGTAAAAGAAAGAAAAATCAACATTCAAAGGCTTATTCTTCTGTTTTAAATAACGATACAAGGAACTCCTATAACATAGTCGAGTACTTTGTAGAGAATATGAACATTTCAAGCAGTCTATCTTAAATGATAAAGTTTGTAACACCCCAACTTTTTTACAAACCATTATATTAGATAAAAGCATGTTTTACAAAATAAGGTTCAACAAAAACCATAAAATTTGTTTAAGTACAACAAAGGGTGTTACAAAACACATATCAAACAACCATAAGTTTAAGAGAAAGGATTTAATCAATACCAATACATGATAGCTGTATCCAGCTCCACTCTTTTACACTCTAGGACTTATTTTACATCTTCAAACTATCTCACAACCTCGCACCTGAACCTGGAATACATGGCATAAAAATAGAATACGTAAGACAAAATGTCTCGTGAGTTACATGAGTTTTAGACACAAACATTTAATCTCCTTTTTCAACCTTTTATACAATTTTTATAAATATGAACATTCGCCAAAACTTTATAGTATTAATATACTATAATTTTTTTTATCTTTCAAAACCATTTCATATCATATCTTTCAAAACTAGCTTCTTTCATACTTTCTTTGACTGGTTTTATAAACTTGCTGGATTTTTATACTTAGGGCTTTAATCACTATAAGTGATACCCCAAGTCTCTACAGCTAGAAAGAACGGATCAATCCTCATAGTAGAAGTGCTGAGGCAGCCTACTTCGCGAAGGGGTTTTCCCCAGTAGACTCCTTACCTAACCCGGGTAGGTGGAACATAGTTCCCTTACTAACATTGCTAGCCATAATACCAGTCATATGTAAAAATACTTTCTGGAAACTGAAACATTTCTTGTACACATCATGGCTAAATGCCAAGCTTTAGACTTAAACATGCTTTTACCATAATCTAGGCTATTGCCAAAATCATACTTTCAAATATAGCAGTTTACTTTCCATATAAGCTAGAAAATATATCATTCTTGCAAATATTTTCACACATAAAAATATTATATGAAATCTGGAAAATTCTTACTTACTTGCCATGTATCCCAAAATGGATAAAAATACTACATGTACTCACCTTATAGATCTTGAAAAGTCGGTTAAACGTTCATTGGTTCTTTACCACTTCGATGTCAAATTACTTGACTTGCACCTATATGTAATATATGATACATTAATATTTATGTCTATCGACTCTATAACCCATTAGAGTCCTTATTATATCATTAATGGTCAAAACAAGTGTAAAAATTTTGAATGACCAACTTTAATTAAATCGTATATTATACGTATTTTACTACAGTACCCTCGGAGGGTCGTATTTCGATTTCGAAAATTTTATGTGAAGTTTTGGACTATATTGGACCTATGTTCAAAATTTGGGGTCAATTGAACAAGTATAGGACCAAATCTCAAAAACCAAAATTCACTTGGCAGGGGACTTTGAAGCAGAACTGCATTTCAATCTGCCGCCGCGTCGCGTCGCGACCTGGAGGGTGGTCGGGTCGCGATCGCGAAGTAACATGCCTAAATTGACGATTTTTCAATCTGCAGCTGCACTATTCACCCCATTAAGTTCTTAATACATGACTTAATTGTCTTAGGGTCACTTCTAAGCCCTAATAACAACTTACTCATGCATTTAAACCATAATTTATCAATTTTTATCATCTTTGATTGAAATTGTTCCCGAAAACCCATTTTTTTCTCAAAAATCATTTTAACACATTTTTGTGAATGGAACTGATTTCTCACTTCATTTATAGCATATAAGACTTTATAGAACCATAGGAATCAATTTCAGTTCCAAAAACCCATTTCTAGGGTTCTTGAGCTCCAACCCAAAATCAACAAAATCTTCGGTTAAGTTGGTATAATCTAGGCATAACTTCATGTACCAAGTTTAGATATCATATTAATCACTTGAAATCATGACATGAACTGAATTTTCAGTTCATCCCGTGAAGAACCAACTCGAGAATTGAAACTGAACGATTTTATCTAACCTTAATACTTGATTACTTCAACTTCCAAGCTATTGTTTCCAATTCCTTGCTTCAATCTCACGAATTTCCCAAGGATCAGTTCTTCAAGCTTTCTCCCGTAGTCTCTAGAGCTCTCTACTGAATTATGATCCTTAATGAGATATTTTTTTATTTTTATATTTTCCATATTTACAGTTTTGGTCCCTCTAGTTCACTTCCTTGAACTTTGGCCACCAAAATCAATTATCTTTTCATAGAATCTAATCTTTCACATTTTTAGTCCTAAACTATAATAAATTTTTTTTAATAATTTCTGCATATGGTCAAATGACCAATTTACCCTTTTTATGGTGAAATGACTAAATTACCCTTACAACCATAATTTCTCATAAAATTTACATATAAAACTTAAATTACACACATCTTAGTTTACATATTTATATTATAAATTTTTGGTCGTTTCAACTACCTCCCCCTAATTAGGATTCCGTCCTAGGAATCACTTCATAATCTGTAAAATTAGGGTATCTTTTCTTCATGATTTCCAAATTTTCCCAAGTCAAATCCGAGCCCAGTGGATGTTTCCACTTGACCAATACTAGGTCAATTTCTTTGTTCCTTAGCTTCTTGGTTTTCACCTCTAACATCGCTTCGGGTTCTTCAACTAGTCTGTTGGGTGTTTCCACCCTTATTTCTTCTAAAGGAATGGTTAACTCCTTCTTTCCAAAGTACTTCTTGAGATAGCATACATGAAATGTATCATGTATTCCTTTGAGTTCTGGTGATAGTTCTAGTTTGAATGCTTGCATACCAACTCTTTTCAAAATTTTGAAGGGTCCAATATATCTTGGACTCAACTTCCCTCTCTTGCCAAATCTTATCACCCCCTTCCAAGGTGATACTTTTATCATCACCAAATCACCTTCTTTTAGATCATAGGGTCTTTTCTTTAAATTTGAGTAGCTTCTTTGGCAATCTTGCGCGGCTTTCATGTTGGTCTGTATCACATCAATCTTTTCATTCGTCATTCTTACAATTTCTGGCCCAATGAGTTTTGTTTCACCAGCTTCTAACCAACACACTGGTGTTCTACACTTTCTACCGTATAACGCTTCAAAAGGTGGCATCTTGATGCTTGAGTGATAACTGTTGTTATACGAGAATTCTACCAATGGTAAGTGCTCATCCCAATTACCTCCAAAATCAATGGCACATGATCTCAACATGTCTTCCAATGTCTGAATAGTACGTTCGCTTTGTCCATCTGTCTGAGGATGATAGGCTGTACTCATCTTGATTCGAGTTCCCATCCTTTCTTGTAGAGAATCCCAAAAGTTGGACGTGAATCGAGGATCTCTATCTGAGACTATAGACAAAGGTGCTCCATGAAGTCTAATCACTTCATCAATGTACAGCTGAGCTAATGCTCCAAGTGGGGTAGTTTCTTTGATCGCGAGGAATAAGGCGCTTTTGGTCAGTCTATCGACAATGACCCATATACTGTCATGTCCTTTTCGTGTTCTTGGTAGCCCCATGACAAAATCCATAGTTACTTCTTCCCACTTCCCTGCTGGTATCTGCAACGACTGTGCATTACCGTACGGCACCTGATGTTCTGCTTTTACTTGTGCACAGGTCTCACAGCGTGATATGTACTTTGCTATTCTCTTTTTCATTCCTGGCCACCAGTAATGCTGCTTCAAATCTTGATATGTTTTCGTACTTCCAGGATGTATAGAATACTTGGATTTGTGAGAATCATCCAAGACTATCTTTCTGGTTGCTCCATATTTGGGAACCCAAATATGTCCTTTAAAAGTACGCAACCCTTGTGTATTTACTTCAAACACCACCTTTTTCCAAAGCTTTTCCTTCTTTATAATATTTTCGGTTAAAGCATCGTTTTGAGCTTCTTTAATCTTTTGAATTAAAGTTGAGACCACTTCAATTCTCATGGACCTCCCTTTAACAACTTTTTCACGAATCTTTTGGCTTAAAGCATCGGCTACTACGTTAGCTTTTCCTTCGTGATATATTATTTCATAATCATAGTCATTCACGAGCTCGATCCATCGTGTCTGTCTTAAATTCAATTCTTTTTGAGTGAAAAGATATTGTAGACTTTTGTGATCTGTATATATCTTGCATTTCGTCCCATACAGATAGTGTCTCCAAATCTTCAATGCAAACACAATTGCAGCCAATTCCAAATCATGAGTAGTATAACGTGTCTCTGCATCTTTTAGCTGTTTAGAGGCGTAGGCAATGACTTTGCCCCGTTGCATAAGTACACAACCGAGACCTCTATTAGACGCATCGCTGTATACTACAAACTCTCTTGTGCCTTCTGGTAAAGATAATACTGGAGCTTCACATAGCTTCTTCTTTAATATTTCAAAGGCTTCTTGTTGTTTTTCTCCCCAGACAAACTTCACCTCTTTCCGGGTTAGCTGAGTCAGTGGCACTGCTATTTTAGAAAAATCTTGAATAAACCGTCGGTAATAACCGGCTAACCCAAGAAAACTCCTAACTTCTGTAGGCGTTTTCGGTGGCTCCCATTTCATTACTGCTTCTATTTTTGCTGGATCCACTTTAATACCTTCAACTGAAACCATATGGCCCAGAAATTGCACTTCCCGTAACCAAAAGTCACACTTTGACAACTTCGCGTATAATTGTTCATTCTTCAAGGTACACAACACTTCACGTAAGTGCACTTCATGCTCCGCTTCACTTTTCGAATAGACCAGAATATCGTCGATGAAAACGATAACAAATTTGTCAAGAAAAGGTTTACAGACCCTATTCATAAGGTCCATAAACACGGCTGGGGCATTAGTGAGGCCGAATGGCATCACTAAAAATTCATAGTGGCCATATCGGAATGCAGTCTTACATACATCTTCATCCTTCACCCGTACTTGATGATATCCAGAACGAAGATCAATTTTAGATAAATAACTAGCTCCCTGTAACTGATCGAATAAATCATCAATTCGTGGTAAAAGGTATCGATTCTTGATTGTCACCTTATTGAGCTCACGATAATCTATACACATACGCATAGTACCGTCCTTCTTCTTGACAAACAACACTGGAGCTCCCCAAGGAGAAGAGCTGGGACGAATAAACCCCTTGTCAAGAAGTTCTTGCAACTGAGACATAAGTTCTCTCATCTCTGTAGGAGCAAGGCGGTACGGCGCACGAGCAATGGGACTTGCTCCAGGGACCAGGTCAATGCGAAATTCGACTTGCCTAATGGGTGGTAACCCAGGTAAGTCATCAGGAAACACTTCAGGGAATTCATTGACTACCTTTATATCCTCCATCTTCTGCTTCTCTTTCTTCCCATTCATCACATATGCGATAAAGGATTCACACCCTTTATGGATGCATTCACGGGCCTTAATAGCAGTAATGAGACTTTGCATGTTCTTTCGACGTTCCCCATATATGTAAACTTTGCTACCATCAGGCAATTTGATCGATACTATTCGTTTTCTGCAAAGGATTTTAGCATTATGAGTTCCGAGCCAATCCATCCCAATAACAATATCGAATCCTTTAATCCCGATAGGTAGCAAGTCAGTCTTTAAAATTCGCCCATTAATCTCAATTAGACATTTCTCATACACATGACGTACCGTAACTAACTCTCTATTCGCGACTTCTATTACACAGGTATCATTTAACGGTTTCATTGGTATGTTCAGACGCTTACGAAATTCATGGGACACAAAAGAGAAATGTGCTCCAGAATCAAAAAGAACATAAGAAGGTTTTGAGTTTACAATGAGTGTACCTGCCACCACGTCCTGATCCTCTTTGGCCTCTTCAAGGGTCATCTAAAACGCTCTCCCTTTCTTCTTCTTTGGACAATTGGTACTGTAATGGCCTTTTTCGTGGCAATTGTAACATTCCACTTCGCTAATATCCTTCACCTTGCAATCTTTGGCTTGGTGGCCCGGAAGACCACATTTGTAGCACCCACTAGTGCCCTTCTTTCATTCCCCACTGTGCCTCTTTCCACACTTCTTACATTCTTTGACCTCACTTTGCTTAGAAAATCCCGATGAAAAACGACTCTTCTTGTTTGCTCCAGAGATTCCTGAAGACTTTCGCTTCTCCCCAAAAGCTTGTCGTTCTTTGGCCTTTTTCTCTATCATACTCTCAACCCTAGCCGCAGATTCAATGGCTTCATCAAGAGTAGTAGTCTTGCCAACTTCCAATGAGTAGTCTCCCGGCAACCCATTAACATACCGGTTTATCCTTCCAGCCTCAGTCGGTAATGTATCTTCAAAAAACGGCAATATCTCACAAAACTTCTTAGTGTACTCGTCCACTGTTTGTTTTTCCTTTGCAAGAGCAAAGAATTCATTGACCAAGTTCTCCCGATGTCTAGCTGAACAAAACTTGCCTTTCAACCGCTGAACAAACTCCTCCCAAGACAACGCATCAACAAACTCACTTCCCTTGGTTCGGCGGAGAGTATTCCACCAATTAAGAGCTCCCGCCTTTAGCATTTGAGAAGCAAATCCTACCTTCATATCCTCTTCGCAACGAAAGATGCGAAGAACTTGTTCCATTTTAGTCACCCACCGAATAGTTATTCGTGGGCCATCTCCCCGTTGAATTCCTTAGGCCGACAGGACATAAAGTCCTTAAAAGTACAAACTCCCTTAGCCTTGAACTGTGGCTGCGATTTGGAAGAAGAGTCTCCCTGAGAAGACTTCTGTGTTGGGTTAGTACCCTCAGGATCCACACTTTTCTCACTATCTTCATTTTGTGATTTAGATCTTTCGCCTAATCGTTCATCTAGAAGGCGAGTCATTTCTTGTCTGGTTTGTACTTGAGAGTCGTGTAATAACTTCTGGATTGCCTCCAAGGTCAATGGAGGTGGATTAGCCTCACCCCTAGAATTGCCATCATCAACGGCTTGGGACGGTCGAGGAGGAATAGGAGGCCTTGCATTAGGATCTGGATTTTCCGCATACGATCCTTGATGACTTCTAGTTCGCATCTTGCTATAAAATTTCAAATACTTTAGTATTTCATAATATATCATAATATTAGTTTACTACTTTTCTACCAGTTTCCAAGTATTCCCTCGCGGCTACACTAGGCTCAATACGCGTCCTGTGATTATGATAATACGGGCCCATATTACCATAATCACCTACACATGTTGCTCCCAATGTTTCCTCTTGGTTCCACTGTTCACTAGTATCAATTAACTACTTTTAACTCATAAATATACTCATATCATTCCATTAACAGATAATGTCTTAATTCCTTAAGACATAAAAACTATGTAACTCACTCTAACTGACTATTTCACAAGCCTAAGCCTAGGAGTGGAATGATCCAATCCTAATTCGCTTAAACTATGGCTCTGATACCAAATTGTAACACCCCAACTTTTTAAAAAACCATTATATTATATAAAAGCATGTTTTACAAAATACGGTTCAACAAAAACCATAAAATTTGTTTAAGTACAACAAAGGGTGTTACAAAACACATATCAAACAACCATAAGTTTAAGAGAAAGGATTTAATCAATACCAATACATGATAGCTGTATCCAGCTCCACTCTTTTACACTCTAGGACTTATTTTACATCTTCAAACTATCTCACAACCTCGCACCTGAACCTGGAATACATGGCATAAAAATAGAATACGTAAGACAAAATGTCTCGTGAGTTACATGAGTTTTAGACAGAAACATTTAATCTCCTTTTTCAACCTTTTATACAATTTTTATAAATATAAACATTCGCCAAAACTTTATAGTATTAATATACTATAATTTTTTTTATCTTTCAAAACCATTTCATATCATATCTTTCAAAACTAGCTTCTTTCATACTTTCTTTGACTGGTTTTATAAACTTGCTGGATTTTTATACTTAGGGCTTTAATCACTATAAGTGATATCCCAAGTCTCTACAGCTAGAAAGAACGGATCAATCCTCACAGTAGAAGTGCTGAGGCAGCCTACTTCGCGAAGGGGTTTTCCCCAGTAGACTCCTTACCTAACCCGGGTAGGTGGAACATAGTTCCCTTACTAACATTGCTAGCCATAATACCAGTCATATGTAAAAATACTTTCTGGAAACTGAAACATTTCTTGTACACATCATGGCTAAATGCCAAGCTTTAGACTTAAACATGCTTTTACCATAATCTAGGCTATTGCCAAAATCATACTTTCAAATATAGCAGTTTACTTTCCATATAAGCTAGAAAATATATCATTCTTGCAAATATTTTCACACATAAAAATATTATATGAAATCTGGAAAATTCTTACTTACTTGCCATGTATCCGAAAATGGATAAAAATACTACATGTACTCACCTTATAGATCTTGAAAAGTCGGTTAAACGTTCATTGGTTCTTTACCACTTCGATGTCCAATTACTTGACTTGCACCTATATGTAATATATGATACATTAATATTTATTTCTATTGACTCTATAACCCATTAGAGTCCTTATTATATCATTAATGGTCAAAACAAGTGTAAAACTTTTGAATGACCAACTTTAATTAAATCGTATATTATACGTATTTTACTACAGTACCCTCAGAGGGTCGTATTTCGATTCCGAAAATTTTCTGTGAAGTTTTGGACTATATTGGACCTATGTTCAAAATTTGGGGTCAATTGAACAAGTATAGGACCAAATCTCAAAAACCAAAATTCACTTGGCAGGGGACTTTGAAGCAGAACTGCATTTCAATCTGCCGCCGCGTCGCGTCGCGACCTGGAGGGTGGTCGGGTCGCGATCGCGAAGTAACATGCCTAAATTGATGATTTTTCAATCTGCAGCTGCACTATTCACCCCATTAAGTTCTTAATACATGACTTAATTGTCTTAGGGTCACTTCTAGGCCCTAATAACAACTTACTCATGCATTTAAGCCACAATTTATCAATTTTTATCATCTTTGATTGAAATTGTTCCCGAAAACCCTTTTTTTTCTCAAAAATCATTTTAACACATTTTTGAGAATGGAACTGATTTCTCACTTCATTTATAGCATATAAGACTTTATAGAACCATAGGAATCAATTTCAGTTCCAAAAACCCATTTCTAGGGTTCTTGAGCTCCAACCCAAAATCAACAAAATCTTCGGTTAAGTTGGTATAATCTAGGCATAACTTCATGTACCAAGTTTAGATATCATATTAATCACTTGAAATCATGACATGAACTGAATTTTCAGTTCATCCCGTGAAGAACCAACTCGAGAATTGAAACTAAACGATTTTATCTAACCTTAATACTTGATTACTTCAACTTCCAAGCTATTGTTTCCAATTCCTTGCTTCAATCTCACGAATTTCCCAAGGATCAGTTCTTCAAGCTTTCTCCCGTAGTCTCTAGAGCTCTCTACTGAATTATGATCCTTAATGAGATATTTTTTTATTTTTATATTTTCCATATTTACAGTTTTGGTCCCTCTAGTTCACTTCCTTGAACTTTGGCCACCAAAATCAATTATCTTTTCATAGAATCTAATCTTTCACATTTTTAGTCCTAAACTATAATAAATTTTTTTTAATAATTTCTGCATATGGTCAAATGACCAATTTACCCTTTTTATGGTGAAATGACTAAATTACCCTTACAACCATAATTTCTCATAAAATTTACATATAAAACTTAAATTACACACATCTTAGTTTACATATTTATATTATAAATTTTTGGTCGTTTCTAAGTTGGAGTGATGTACGAAACTCAAAGGCTTGTCATCAGAGTCTAGTATCCAAACACTTTAACTGATGAAAGGGAATAGATTTTTCAAAAGAATCTTCAAAACAATCCAATTTATAAAACACTTCTGATGCTCAATTCATGAATGAAAATTTCTTTAAATTTCAAACGCAATGGATGTTATCATTATTATATTTGAAAATTTTGAAGCACATAAGCATAACTCAAAACATGGTTCCAAATACGAAATCAAGTTAGTGATGGGGTGACTAGACTTATATATTCTTGACTGATATTGAATCAAACAACCTTCAAAATGAAAAATGGACTTCCAACATGATTCGAATGATTCTGAACATTAACGTGTTAAATCTTCTTTTCATAATATTCATGGAAGTTAAGGATAAACGTAATATTGCATCACTCAAAATCAACCGAAGTGAAAACAACACTCTTCGGAGTCAATTGTAACCTCATGATTTCACTCTGATGAAGACTTACAACGGTTACAATTTTCTTCAAAGAACCGAAGTCAATTTATTACCGAATTGAATTTCACATTTATGATTATCTCAGAGACAAACATTCTTTTGAATTTAATAACCGTTGTTATCTGCTGTTATACAGCTGTCATTGAGATAATCGTGGCCAATCCTAACAATAAGATCGTGTGGAAATGGCGGTTCAATTTCAAATAATGATGACTGACAGCCGTACGGTTATGTCTTGCAGAGAAAGTGGAACGACTTGGTGCTGAAGTGTCATAATATTAGTGGACCAAATCCCATGCGCATTAAATGGCCTTGGGACCACGAATACTATATATACCTCACAACCCAACTGTTTATCTCTTTACGCGAACATTACTCTCAAATCTCCTCTGCAAAAATACTACCAAAAACCTAAGTTCATCCGTCTTCTTCAACTCTTCATCAATGGCTGAAGCATCATCTCACACAACTGAAGCAATCTCCATCCCCTTTCTCAAGAACCAGTCCTCTAATCTGGTCCTTCGCAACGATCTAAAGCTTTACCCTGAACCAATCGATGCCGTCGTCGAATGTTTAAAAAGGTCAGTCTTAGGGTATGCTTTAACTTGCACTCCGTCTGTCCATGCGACTCTGGTTCATAGGGCACACTACACTTCAAACGTTCTATTTGACTCCAACAACCAAGTCAAATCTGTGTTCTATGAGGCTATTGACGCAAAGGGCAAAATCAAGAAAGTTCAACTGACAAAGGAGAAGTTTGCTGAAGCTCTCCGCCTTCCGGTCTATAGTTCGAAAGAAATGGTGGTTCCCTCTGTCGACCAACTGGTCACCATGTTCAATGAGATGGGTATGAACCCCTGCTCGAAAAGATCAGCATGTTCAAGAAAAATCAGCTACCTGATCTTTGGAGGTACTTCTTCAGTATTTTCCTTAGATGTCTTTCAGGAAGAACTTCAGGCTTGGACCCTGCAAGCGTTGCTTTCCAAGGCCTTCTCTACGGAATCTACTACGATGTTAAAGTAGATTTCGTATCGATTCTCTGGACCGATTTTTGCTCCCACATCAACCACAGCATGAAGGGGACAGAAATCGCAAATGCTAGATTCTGGGCGATTGTTGTCCACGCTCACTACCAACAATCAGGTTATGTTCCTGACCCTGCTCTCGCTGAGATGAAATTCACTCCAATCGCAATTTCCACCTTGGATGATGACCCAGCAGTCTTCTGTGCCCAAATTCCAGAAGTCATGCTCTCAAAAGTACCCATCGACTGCATTGAGGTAAATGCCTACAGGTCAACCCTGGTCATTCCATACCCTGTTAGGGAACTCACTCAAGAAGAAACCCAAGTTACTACAAAGGCCCAAACCAGGGCCAAGGGCAAAAAGAAAGCTGTTGGTGGACCTAGTGGTCTGAAGAAGGGAGAGAAGAAGAGGAAAGCTTTAGAACAAGCTACTCCCAAGAAGAAACAACCGTAGAAATCCCGTAAACTCACTATCAGGGATGAGTCTTCGAAGTCCGAGAAGCAAACCTCCGAAGCCATTCCAGAAGCAGAAGAGGAAGAACATCAATCCTCACCCATCCATGAAACAAGACCACCAACTCCTCCACATACCAAAATGCCACGATCACCACCAAAAACAACCAGACCACCTACACCTTCACATAAAATTCCACCTCCTCCTCCTCCTACAACAGCACAACAAACTACAACAATACATACTACTTCATCTGAAGTACCACCACCTCCACCACCAAAATCATCATCTACCACTGAACCACCCATTTCTTCCGCTTCATACACATTCCTCAACATTCCTTTATCTGGTTTAGATACATCATTACCTGATTATCCATTCCAAGATGATTTTGATTTTGATTTTGAAACCTCTACTTTCACCAAGCCCCCATCCAAGGAAGAAACCATGGCTATCTTCCACATGGCACTAATTGCCATCGAAGACGCTGATGAAGAAAGTCTGGATAACACAGACTTTATCCTGGGAAAACAGTACAAAATCCTCAACCGCAAGTTGGATGCCCTGCTGCAGTCCAACACTGGCTTCGATCCCACGAAGATACCCGAAGCCAGTGTTGAGGACCTGATTGGTGAGGTTCAAAGATCCTTGACCAAGAAGATGGAAGAATTGGTCAACGCTTCGGAACAACGTGTTCTGGAGAAACAAACAGAACTTCAACAGGTGGTTGAGGGAAAGCTCAAGTATGCTATTGAGCAAATAGATGAAAAGCACCAGCTCCTCAAGGAGCAAACCGACCAGAAAATGGAGGAACTGGTGAGGAAACTGGAGTTATCTAACTCCGAAGTGACCAAGGGGCTACATGATATTCGTACCTCTACTGAGTCCTTCAACTCCCAATACCAGACAGGGTTTGCTAAACACCTGTCTGATGCCCACAAACATGTGGAAGAACTAACTACGGAACTGTCATCCTCCGCAGTCACCATCTTTGCCAAAGAGCTCCGAACCACCAACCAAACCATCATCACTGATATGATCAATAAGTTGAAAGCTGCTCTTCAACCTATGATCAATGTCTCCCTAAAAATGGAGAGGTCTCAGGCTGAGCGAGGGAGACCCCAACAAATTTCTCAGGGTGAACACAATGTTCATCCTTCACAAGGGGGAGAATCAGAAGCCACAGGGTCTCAAGCTCTCGAGACTCCAACCTCCGAAGCTTAACAACTTACAACCACCGAACCTCAAACAACTTCTCAACCAACCATGCTGGGCAGACCACACTTTATCCCACCAATTCCATTAAAAGCTGTCCCCATATTTGGAACCACAATGACAATCGAAGCACAATGACAATCGAAGCAGGTGGTTCCAGTTCACAGCCTTTGAGAAAAGAAATCAGGATTGCTCCTCACATGGAGCAAGTCAATCGGGAAAGGGAAGAGGAGTACAGGAAGATCCTCGAAATAAACAGAATTGCCATTGACAATGTAACATGGACTGAGGATCTGATCAAGACCATCGATTTTACTGACTTCCATGTAAACAACAGGCTTCCACTCAAGAGCCTTGATACAAAGAACAGTAAAGACCTGCAAGTCGATCTCCCGTACAATTCGAAGACTTTTGCCTTTCTGCAAGTCAGGAAAATTGCATTCCATACAAAGTATATTCAAGCTCCGGCTTATGTATGGAGTGCAAAGAAGATAGTCAAAATAATCTCCATCAAGAAAGGAGAAGAGTATGTGGGTTTTCCTAACCTAAACTTTTTCGTGCTTCAGGGTACCGATGAAGAAGAATCAAAGTTCACAATTGCTGACTTCCCAATTATGAATCCTTCGGACTTCATATCACTTCTTGGTATCCTCAAGTTCTCAGCCGGAAATGAGTGCAAAGACATGGGGGTCTTTGCAATGGCTAAAACTCACATCTCCTCCTTCTTTAGGAATTATCTTCAAAGAGTAGCCCGTTTTGATATTGTTGTGGCTGAACTCTTCGGACAATCTCTTGCACCCCTACCAACTACAATAGAAAATTTTGAAGACTTGAAGGCTGGGCAGATTGTTGATAAGCCCTGGGGTGTAGTTTTCAAAGGATTGTCCCATGACCATGAAACCATGGTGTTTAAATTCTTTGATATTGACTTCATGGGTCGCTTCCTTACGGAGTCTATCAAACAAGTTCTTGCTCTGGTCAACAACTGCTTTGTGAACACCTGACAAGAGAAGAAGAAATTGAGAGAACACCTCAACTGGTGGTTGACAGTGAGGTACACTTTAAAACAGGCGTTCATAAAACATCTCCGGCAACAAAGATAGGCTTCGGATGCACTTCACACAAAGGGGGAGATTGTTGAGACTATTTGTGCTGAAGTGCTCAACTATCCGAAGTCTGTCTGCCCAAAGCCCCGAAGTAATAAAGTAATAGAAGACCCCGAAGTCTAAAGACTCCGAAGTGCTACGCATGGAGGATCCGAAGACTTCACAGCATGTCCATCTGTCTTTTGTGTGCACGCGTATAGTACAATACGTGTTGCATAAATATTCTATCCTATTGGCTAGTACACTGATAGGATATTTTCTGTAAAAGTTGTACTATTCGTATCACTGATTCAGTATAAATATCAGTGATACCTTGCCGTGTAGAATGTGAGATTACGAGATTGTAAAACCACAAACATAGAAAACCCCATTGTAAAACCATATCTTATAATCAAGCATTCGGCACAAGTTATCCATATCACCTTGTTCATTCAACTTACTTATATTATCCTTGTGTGATTGATTGTGTTATTGGTATAATCTTTGTTTCAATTCATCTATCAACTGATTTCAACACCCAACATATATATATATATATATATATATATATATATATATATATATATATATATATATATATATATATATATATATATATATATATATATATAGGGCAATTAAGTCCAATCTTCTAGCCACAAAGGTCGTATATGTTGGACAATTAAGTCCAACCTCCTAGCCACAAAGGCCGTATAATTTGGATATCAAATCCAATCTCCTAGTCACAATGGCCATATAAACCATATAGGTTTCTGCAATATAGATCAGGTAATTAACCCCAAATCCTCGGCTACTAAAGCCAATATATGAAATCGCTTCAATTGATAAGGATTAAATCAATATGTATCACACAATATATAGTATAGATTAATCATTATATAATCTCAGAGATGTTCCCCAACATCTCTCTCACAAGGATCCAGTTATGAGACAACTCTAGCCACAGAACTCTCTACATACTGACACTTAATCACAAGACACTTATCACGTGCCTAGTTGATTTATTCCATGTGATATATAAGTTACTCATTACACAGTGATCTCTATATACCTGTGGAATAACAAGCAAACCGCTACTATCTCAGTTATACATAATCGAAAAGTACTTGTTATACGATATGTAAACCTTACTTCAAGTGAACACAAGATTCTCACATCGATGCCGGTTACTACACACTATAACCACAATTCTTTAACATATGTAATCACAAGTGATTCTCTATGTATCTACATAGTTTACACTATTCTATTATATGTATTATCAACAATTAGGCACATACAACATGTTACAACTAACATGTTAAGTAGAGTTACTCACCTGGATATAGTAGCTTTACCCCGTTCCAGATGGTACAATTAGTAGGCCAAAGTGTCTTCTCGCCACTTTCAGCACCTACACCATACCACATAAACACCACACATATGTGAACACCTTGTATTCACTTGCTATAGATCTACTAACTCAAGTATAGCTTATTTCATACTTAGGTTTGAATCACAACCCAAATACACACCCAAATTGAGGATTACTTGCTACAACTTCCATAGTTGCAGGTGGGTTATCAATACCACCTGTAACCTAGCCCTTTCAAGCTCAAACAACTCCTAATTAGGAATAAGAACAAGCAATCATACCTCTTATATGCAAAATCTCAACCTTTGCTTCAATTATTTGAGTTCCTTAGCTCCAATTTGATATACAGAGCTTCTGGGGATTTCTAGGTTAAAGAGAGAGTTTTCAATTGAAATTTCCCCAAAATCCTGTTATTTTCACAACTTATACTTTTTAATTTTCAGTTAGCACATGGCCCGTGTCATTTTACATGACCCGTGTAAATCTGCTTCTTTTCTGTTGCAAAACTGCATATCCTGACACGGCCCGGTGTCATTTTACATGACCCGTGTCAGCTCCTGACACGACCCGTGTAAAGCTACTGCTTGCTCTTGATCACTTTCTACATGACCTGTGTAAGTCTAGAACAGTCTCAGACAGTGTTTTTAAGCTTTTTATACGATCTGTGTAGCCTATTTTTGGCACTTTTCACCGAAAAGCTTCATCTAAAAGGCAATCAAGCCATCCTAACACATAAGACATCATGCTTAATCTTAATTAAACTAAGATTATCACAAAACATTTACCAAAAGGGAACATGGTGTTACAGCCGAATGCAGGAACTGCATGAGGCGTGCAAGTACCAATCAATGTCCAATTCTTCTCGTACGCTTAGAAGTGTGTGAACGTATGACCAAATTCTAAACAATGACGCTTGTTTTGTTACCAAACATCAACTGTGCAAAGCTATTAGGTGCCTCACATAGTCGATTAACAATGTGTGAAAAATATCTATTGAGGGTGATCAGTAAAAAACAAATCAGATTCAAGACTTAAACTGAAACAAGAAAATGATCATTAGAATTATTCGTAACCAAACATCAAACCGAATGTTTCAAACTAA